>JAVTVY010025200.1:0-109617 GCA_036873755.1 Hanleya hanleyi | reverse complement strand
CTCTCTGCAACGCGTACATGCACATATTAAAATGACAAATTAGCCAAACACGAGATATATATATGATTTTCTATATAATAACCTGATCAAAATATAAATGAGCCTAAAACCTTCATTATCTCATTCGATATTTTACACACTGTATATGTCAAACAGGGCGAAATTCTATATATTTTTGTGGCCCATCTCATATAACGTGTAATCAATGCGCGTTTGCATTTGTATAATTTACCGACATATCTATAGTGGAAATTAAGAATTTGTATTTAAAAGTTTGTTGTAAGATAAATTAGAGCAATTTAACATCCGATCGGGTTAATATGCCACATTTAAACCTCGAAAACGGGAGAATGGTATACCTGCCTAATAGTTAAAGATGTAATCAGCCTCAAAATGGATGGATTTGTAACCTCTCTCCTGTGCGTTTTTTTCAGCAGGGAAGATTACCAAAGCATCATATGTATTATATTTGACGATAGTGGGATCGTCATATACAACGAATGCAAGAATATCTTGTCAGAGAAATTTGTAACTCTGCCCGCTTCGACGGCTTTTCTGTCTCGCCATTGAGTGTGTGTTGTACGCGGAGAGGAAAATGACGTCACTGTGTGACGTATGAGTGACGTAGCGACGCTCACGAATTTGAATGCTGCACAGCTGCAGCCATGGGATAACGTCATGGCTCGTGCCCACGGTTCGGTGGTGTCGCATAGCGTACGTTGGTAGAACGCACCATACGTGTATACGCTTGTTGACACGGCCGTGGAAAAATAAACGGCATGCCATGCTGTTTATTTTTAGAGATCAACTCCTTCTATTTTCTCGTGAATGGTGGAAACAAGTTTAGTTTTTTGTGGTCAAATGTGTTTCATTTTGTACCTGTTGTAACATATGTCACTTTCGCCGAGTTTGAGAGACATCAATTTCAGCCCAGATTTGAGGCTGATTACATCTTTAATATTAATAAAAATGAAGATATTTTTCGCCTTACCCAATAAAAAAAAACACCTGATTTTCCACGAGTGTTATTTTGGGATATTGTTTACAGTTGAATTAGATCTGAAGTAAAAAAAGGGTCGTTTTGAGAACTTACCGTTATCAGCAGGAATAAATAACTTGGGGTACGTTTCACAAAGAATAAAATGTAAAATGGCTGTCCCTAACGATATGAAGCATTGAAAACGGGCATGAATGTGGGTACCGATGTACCAGTTAGCCGTTGTGCCAGTGACCTTGCAGTAAATGGAAATACAAACGAGTCGGGAGTTTATGAAACTTCCGAATTGAAGAGCGAAAGATCGCCAGTGAATAGAAAATCCCCACAACATCCTCCGTCCCTTGTGCACACGTTGTATGCAGGGGGCATTAATATTCACAACAAATAAAAAATACCACATCTATACCAAACAGATCGCATCCCGTCATAATCAGTCAGGATCACCCCGCAATCAACATCGCCACCTATAATAACCAGATCCAAAAGGGTAATCCTATAGCGGGTGCCGTTAAAATGTTGTTGAAAATACAAGCGTCGGGTCTGTCATTTATTATTCAGCTATCGCCCATTACAGAATCTCCGCGTCTATAACCCAAAGACCTATTTCATATAACAATATTAGCAAATTAAAACAACAACAACAACAACAACCATCATAGTATACATAAACATAGTCTAGTTTCCTGCAAGAGAGAAGCGGTCAACAGTGTTCAGTGATGCCAGCCAAATACCACGATGTTCCACGAATATCAAATCCATATCGGTGATCAGTATTCTTAGTCATTTTGATTTTCTTTTGAAGTCGTTATCTAGAGAATGATTGATGTCAGTCACGCTTTGATTGCGTTTGTTCATGTGAATACCATGAGGACTTTGAAGTAAATGGGTTCATACGACCCCAAGCTCGAGTTGAAAGGTATTAGATATGAGTAATGAAAAGTAACGCCATAGATCTTGCACGCTACGCTCATATTTTGCTATCAGCATGCGGCCCGAGTGACATATTTGGATGTCTGATCAAATAATCTTGCAGTATTATAATGTCTCTGGTTATTTCAATAACCCTATTTCTCATAAATTGCTCTAGCACCATTGGAGGTATTCCTCAAAATGTTGGGTACATCGAGTCAGGAATTTCAAACTTGAACACACAATAGCGAATTACATTTATACTGTAAATATTTCCACAATAATTCGTGAATTTCCAAAGATTTCTTATCGAGAGAGAGCTTTGATTGGCAGTCTAGCTGCATCGGGCCTTGTAGTACTCGAGTGCCTATGTCCTGTATTTCATAGGGCTAGTCCATCATTGCTCTTGGATATTTGTATCTAATACCGCTCAAGCTGATGCTAGGGACCGTGTGATCATATTCAATATGTACACATGAACTGCTACAGTACAAGCCTGGCTGTGATTCAAATTAGCACAGGGATCAATTTCGTTCTTAGACATGCAGTAAAAATATTGGCCCTTGAGGTCATATGACTTTTTATCAGTACGCCGGAATCTTCTTCCATAACCTGAAATATATGTTACGTTAAACTATCACTAAGGTATGAAAAATCAGGGGAACTTTCACCAACTAAAAACGAATTCTCTCCGAATAATACAACAAAATGTTCGCTGTTTGCGTTGGCTTAATATAGGGAGAATATGTTCATAGTCTTGTATGATTATCGAAACCTTGTATTGATTTGGTTCAGTCGCGTTTCTGAGGGGGAAAGGTTCAACACCAAATGAAAAGTCTCAAAGGCCAGGTCTCCCACAAAAACATAACAATTTGCACTCACCACCATTCTGTCTAGAATGTAGAAGAAAAACAATGCCAAAATTGGATTATTGTCCTACAATATGTGTAGATTGAAGCGCAAAAATTTTCACCGTCAAAGTCGAATCTGCGAAAATCTACCGCAAAAGACGATGCAACATGTATAGAAAGATATCTAAGCACTCCAATGACGTTCGACGAGCAGTTAAAAAAAGCTTGGTATTAACCAATAATAATGCATGAATTGCCGTTATCTTAATTACCAAGGTGCGGTGGTGAGGGCTTACTTAGATAACCGGCCTACATGTCGAACTCCAAGAATATATAAAGACATGTGGCGAGAATTACATCATTGACTACAGTGACGCAAGAAGAGATAGCATGGTTGGAATAACTGTCACGTTGGTTTTACTGACATTATGGTCAGCCCAAGGTAAGTTTGTCGATAATGGGAGGCTTGCATGATAAGACCACAAAATTAACCGGAAGTACTGGGCCAAAATCGGCAAAAATGAAGTTGCAATCGTACAATCTGATTGGACAGATGGTATTGCGCAGGTTTCTCATTGGTTAATGAATTCAGACTCATTACTCTGTGGATCTGAGGTGGATGGCTGAGTCTGAAGGGAATGGCTTAATTACAAGTTTTATCCTTGATCCTTCCCAATATCAATATCAGATCAGTTCGTGAACATAGATTCAGATTATCGATCACTGTCTACTGTCAGGTTTCAGACACCCATGTACAGTCAGTACACAGCAACTTATATTTACCGTACATTTAGTATATTTGTAAATGTTTGAGAGTATAATCCAAATGTATTTTCAAATGCTTATGGTGTATGTATGGAAAATGCTTTTGACCACAAGCCATACATTTATATTTGGGTGGGATTCGCAAACATTTCCGAATATACTAAATAGCTGGTAAATATAATTTTTCCTGTAGTGAATAGGACCCCCTGTAGGATGCGATTGACCCCAAAACCGCATATATCGCGTCATATCGGTTCAACTGATAACTGAGGGATGCTACGGCTCTCGCGAGAGCTCACAATCTTCACTGGTACGTCACTCGAGCTTTAAAGATGTCCACTTGGGGGTCATAATTGTGTAATATGAGGAAAGAACCTTGAAAACAATTACAGGTTTTTTTTAGTATGTATTGTTTAGGCAGTGTTCAGTGGACTGACCATTGCTCAATTTTGATAACCCTGAAAAAATAGGGAATAGCCCTGGTTTTGAATCATATTTGTGAAAAAGTCATATATAAACAGTATTTAGAAGACTTGTACGGGAAATGTGTATCTCTTAAGCTAGGAAAAGAAGATATCCTAATGGGAAAAGCAGGCAAAATCATGGAAAATGGCCGCCAAAGCCCAAAACTAGCGGATTACCTTAGCATTAGAACGGGCTTCATTCCCAGTATCTAGGAACTCCGTTCAAATGCAGGGGAAATACCAGTAAAACTTATCGAAACTATTAGCTTAAAATCCATCCGAGTTGCCTTTTTGACCATATAGGATCAGCCTTGGATACCATTCTGGCTAGATTTCAATGGTGACCGATAAGCTTGCACATGTTACAGTATGTAAATGTATATTTCATGTTTCCGCCTCCAGTGGAAGTCAGCTACCCTGTTTAAATGTTTTCTCGGGTTGAAACACTATCGATTTACTGATCAGCGATACGGATTTGATATTTTTGAAACATCATTATGTCTTGCCGACATCAACAAAAACTGTTGACCGATTTTCTCTTGCAGGAAACTAGCCTATTTTATGTATACTGTTATTTCTTCTTTTAATTTGGTAATAATGCTGTTATATGAATTAGGTCTTTGGATTATGGACGCGGAAATTCTTTGATGGGCGACGGCTGAATAATGAATCATGGGCTAGACGCTTGTATTTTAAGTCACCCTGTGATTTGCAAAGAATGAATGTTTCAGGAAGCAATGTCTCTGTTCCTGTTTTTCTTTTTATGAAAATGTGTCTTTATTTGCAGATTAGAAATAAATGTCTTAGCTGGGTTAAACGATAGAACATGGACATTTATTCCGAACGGACAATCTTTCCTTTCACACCGGTCACATACAGTTTACTGAGAGAGTTGATCCAACCTTCTGATCAAAAACATATATCTTTGTCCTCGAAGGGCGTTTGGTGCCTTGCTTGAGTTCTGTTTCATTTAAACAACCCCAATGACTCCGCAGCTAGGTACATCACCTTTCGATGAAAACTGCGGCCTTTCCGGCCATATACGTATCAGATTCCCGGCCCACAAGGACTTCCTGTGTCTCTCGATCATCTCTCCTTTCTGGGTTCTCTCTCTAATACTACATCTTGTCTCCTCCCTGGGTGGGAAGCAGGGGCGAGAGGGGGCCTTGGTGGGCGAGTGGTCTAAGGCGTTTGCTGGTGATCGCTAGCCTCACCACTTTGAATGACGGACTAGACGCTTGTATTTTAAGTCACCCTCTGTTGTGAAAAGAATGAATGTCCCAGGAAGCAATGTATCTTTTCCTGTGTTTCTTTTCATGAAAATGTGTCTTACCTGATTGCAAATAAGAAATAAATGTCTTAGCTGGGTTAAACGACAGAACCTAAAAAATTATTCCTGACGGACAATCTTTTCTTTTACACCGGCTCCATAGAGTTTGTTGAGAGTTGGTCTAACCTTCCGACCAAAAATGACGCCTTGTTTGAGTTCTGTTTCATTTAAACAACCCCAATGACTCCGCGGCTAGGTACATCACCTTTCGATCAAAATTGCGACCTTTCCGGCCATATACGTATCGGATTCCCGGTCCACAAGGGCTTCTTTGTCTCTCGATCATCCCTCCTTTCTGGGTACCCTCTCTAATACTACCCTAAGCATATTTCCTCGACAGCCGTCCGACTTACAATTGTTACAGTATGTACATCTTGTCTCCTCCTTGGGTGGGAGGCAGGGGCGAGAGGGGGCCGTGGTAGGCGAGTGGTCTAAGGCGTTTCGCTGGTGATCGCTAGCCTCACCACTGAACCGGCACGAGTTCGAGCCCAGCTGGTCCATGTGTGAAAGTCTGTCAGTTACTTGCCGACGAGTGGTGGTTCCGGCTTCCTCCACCGTCCAAACTGACTGTCACCATATGAGTGAAACAACCTTGAGTGTGACATTGAACCAAGTCCCCCCTTCTCCCTAGGGGCGTATATAGAATGTATTCCAACCAGATGTGCTCATAACGCTGATAAATGTCTAAGTATGTCAGTAGCGTAATCTTTCTGTCAGAATCTAGATCCTTGAGCAAATAATCAAATGCCAGTTAAATGTTTTCTCACATTACTTCAGACCTACTTCAGATGCTTAGTAAATGCTGTTGAGCATCATTCGACATAGCCACGTGATATAGAGAGAGATTGGAACAAGTGAATGACATGACCCCACGGTTCCTAGCACCGCCTGAGTGGTATTAGATGCAAATACTTAAGAGCGATGATGTAAAATAGCTCTATCGAGTCATCTGCTGGAAAGCGCTGAAATATGTCCCCGTTAGATATCCGCCGAAACGGGGAAAATATTGATAGAATGCAAGTTCTTATTTAGAACGCATATCGGTGGGGCCCGACGCCGACCAAGCGCTTCATTTTCTCCATGTTTACCTGTCACATAACTAAAATCACAACGATTTGCAAAGAGGGCAAAACTCGGAGACGAAAAGTCTAAGACACATCTGACACTAATTTGCATATGCCACTCAACGAAAACAATAAACAAATGATGAAATTGTATATGGCTCTTGCTATGTGGTAATGATGATATCATGGTAAGGGGCATATAGACCTTAGAAACCCGATATGGATCATGGCTTTCGTCCACGCTTCCAGAAAATTCTCTTCAGTAACTGAGCGAAAGTGAGTGAGTGAATAGAATTTAACGTCGCTTTCAACAATATTTCAGCTATATCGCGACGAACCAACTAAGCACCACCCATCCAATTGCGCTTCTGCTACTTCAAAGAAGAAATCTTTGAAGCAGCATGGAACCAGACCCTATCCACCCTATAAAACACTGGGGACAGCACACAAGACACAAACAGGAAGCTTACATGGTACAATAAAGACAAGTGATATTACAGTGCAAGACATCACATGTCCCTGTTGCTTCTCAGCAGAATGCATTGAATTACAAGCGTCTAGTCCGTCATTCATAATCCAGCCGTCGTCCATTAGAGAATATCCGCGTCCATAATCCAAAGACCTATTCCATTTTCCATATAACAGTATTAACACCAAATTCAAAAAGACAATCATAGTATACAAAAACATAGGCTTGTTTCCTGCAAGAGAGAAGCGGTCAACAGTTTTCAATGATGCCGGCAAGACATCATGATGTTCCAAAAATATCAAATCCGTATCGCTGATCAGTATTCTTAATCCATAATATTCGTTGTAAAGTCGTCATCTAAAGAATGATGTATCTCAGTCACGCTTTGATTGTGACTGTTCATATGAGTACCATGAGGATCTTGAAGTACATGGGTTCATACGGCCCCTAGCCCCGGGTTAAGCGGAATTAGACACAAGTTATGAAACGTAGCGCCATAGATCTTGCACGCTACGTTCGTATTTTGCTATCAGCATGCAATATGTATCGCCAAATTGAGAAAATTTTGAGTGGAGGCGCTTGGTGGAATAACCCTGTTTTATAAGTTTCTGCAACAATGTTTTGTGACGTTGATTAAAATCATCACATTTAACACAGGATCTAGCAAATGCTACTAAACGAGATATGTATACGCCATATGCAGGTCCCACTGGAATATTACTATCCAGAAAGGGATAGTTTACGATGTCGAAATTGTAATCATCTCTTTTGTCATAAAGTCGACGAGAGAGAATGCCCGCTTCATTTTTATAGAGATAGAGATCTAAATAAGACGTGCCTGTAGTGCTATCTGTAGTTTCCTTCAAATCCAGTGAAGGTGGATATATATTCTTCACTGCGTCATTTATATAGCGATTATCCACAGCGAGAAGATCGTCTATATAGCGTTTGGTGAATGAGAAGGAACGGGCTTTGAATGGATCGGTTTTTGAAAGCGCCTGCATATAGTCATATTCATAAGAGAACAGATACAGGTCAGCCAACAGGGGTGCACAATTAGTACCCATTGGAATACCTATCTGCTGCTGATATATTGTGTTGCCAAATTTCACATAGATATTTTTAATGAGAAATTCAAGCAACTCTATAAACAAAGAAACATCCCATGAATGATATCTCTTGTATGTAGTCGAGCTAAGGAATGCTTTATGGCTTCCGACATTAATATATCTACGATCAGTTTTCTTGAACACAGATACTATTAATGAACTTATACGGTCAATAAGGTCCTGATGAGGGATTGTAGTATAGAGAGTCGAGAAATCCCATGTGGATACATGTCTGTACGGTATGTGACCTTTAGCATCAAGTTCTTCCGTAAGACATTTTGAGTTTTTCAATATCCACATACATTCAACGCCAGAGTTCTTAGAAATAGTGGCGCAATACCTTTCCCAAAATGCTTTTACCTCCTGAAGGGCCCTCGTCAATAGGGTTGAAAGAAGCTTGGTGGTGCAGACACTAACCTGTGCCCACCGGTTCAGGTTGCTTCAATTAAGTGAAGACAGCGGGTTCCTTTTACAGGCAAGTTTATTGTACATGTACACGAAATATATCAATGCTAAGCAAGACGTCCCGATTCTAATCACGCTACTGTGAGGTTTGGGAAGACGATTTCAATTGTCGAAGACAAACTATATCGGACGTTTCTTACGAGATTTGATTAAGGATTGTTCGACGATAAATTTGTGATGTAATTGTTTTGTTAGATATTTGCTATTAGATAGCGTTATTCCTAACTGTATAGCTGTAACATTACTGAACGTGACGTTGAAAAAATTCTCTTCCTGTCTCTCTCGGACGTTCCAACACGATTTCGGAGGGAAATGCGAACTTTCATAATGCCATCGCATTGTGTGTGGGGGAGAGGTAGCACATCCAGCATTCTGGCAATCTATAGATTCAGAGAAAGGAAACTTGCACAACACCGACTATCCAATCAGATTCTGAGATTATCACTTCCTATCCAATCAGATTCTGTGATTGTCATTTCCTATCCAATCAGATTCTGTGATTGTCACTTCCTATCCAATCAGATTCTGAGATTATCACTTCCTATCCAATCAGATTCTGTTGTTGTCACTTCCTATCCAATCAGATTCTGTGATTGTCACTTCCTATACAATCAGATTCTGTGATTGTCACTTCCTATACAATCAGATTCTGTGATTGTGACTTCCTATCCAATCAGATTCTGTGATTGTCACTTCCTATACAATCAGATTCTGAGATTGTCACTTCCTATCCAATCAGATTCTGTGATTGTCACTTCCTATTCAATCAGATTCTGTGATTGTCACTTCCTATTCAATCAGATTCTGTGATTGTCACTTCCTATCCAATCAGATTCTGTGATTGTCACTTCCTATTCAATCAGATTCTGTGATTGTCACTTCCTATTCAATCAGATTCTGTGATTGTCACTTCCTATTCAATCAGATTATGTGATTGTCACTTCCTATACAATCAGATTCTGAGATTGTCAAATACTATCCAATCAGATTCTGTGATTGTCACTTCCTATCCAATCAGATTCTGTGATTGTCACTTCCTATCCAATCAGATTCTGAAAATGTCACTTCCTATCCAGTCAGATTCTGAGATCGTCACTTCCTATCCAATCTGATTCTGTGATTGTCACTTCCTATCCAATCAGATTCTGTGATTATCACTTCCTATACAATCAGATTCTGAGATTGTCACTTCCTATCCAATCAGATTCTGTGATTGTCACTTCCTATCCAATCAGATTCTGTGATTATCACTTCCTATACAATCAGATTCTGAGATTATCACTTCCTATCCAATCAGATTCTGTGATTGTCACTTCCTATCCAATCAGATTCTGTGATTGTCACTTCCTATCCAATCAGATTCTGTGATTGTCACTTTCTATCCAATCAGATTCTGTGATTGTCACTTCCTATCCAATCAGATTCTGTGATTGTCACTTCCTATCCAATCAGATTCTGTGATTGCCAATTCCTATCCAATCAGATTCTGTGACTGTCACTTCCTGTTTGTCGATTTTGTTCCAGTTAACCAATCAGTGGACAGGACTCGCACTAGCTTTTATCTTCTGGTCCCGTTTTTGTTTTGTTGTTTTGCTTATCAGAACTCGGCGAAAGAAGGAGATACTTCCAACATTATTAAGGTTTTCAACTTTATCATCAGCTTTGATGAAGTTGGAAGTATCTCCAAAGAAACGTCAGCTCCACAGTAATACAGAAGTTGCTATCTGCAGAATAGCTTGTTTTATATTCTGGTTCTATTGCGTAAGTCGCCCACTGTGCCAGATATAGTAGATACCGTAGTAGATATGTAATATGTAGGCCTAGACACAAAGATTGAACCTTTACCAAATGATTGGATATTTTCAAATTGCAATGCTTAAGCAATCATGCTAGTGATGTTGTTTCTGTTAAAGCGAAAACCCATGCATGGAACTCACAAATATGGAGGGTGGTGAATTGACCCCCAAGCTCTTGGGCAGGTCCCAAAAAGCCTAGGTTAATCAACTCGCCTCACCCACAAGTCTCATATATTTCGGGAGCTTATATCAAGCTACACTTAATCGACTTCCCCTGGCATGTCCCATTCCAGAGGTGCAGATTCAACTTCTCTCCAGAACCAATCCTCGCCCAATCCCCAAGCCTCATATATTCCGGGAGCTTACATCATACTACACTTATTTGACCCCGCTCCTACATACCCTTCCCAGGGATACTGGATCCCATCCTCTGCGATGCAAATGAAGATGACTGGCATTGACCTTTCAAATTCTAGTATTTTGAAGGATTGCATTTACGCTCTCGAAATTCAAACTACTTTTGCAATTGATGAGTGACTAAATCCTTCTCAATTTGACAGACCTTGACCTATTTTAGTCCAATTCTATTTCTTGCAATATATCGAAAGGATCACGGCTACGCTCTTCTACTTCACAATACCGAACATAAGCAATTGTTGATCGACTAGAAGCCATTCAAGTTGACCTAACCTGACCTATTTTATCAAGGTCAATTTCTGGTTCATGCGATTTGTTTTATAATAATACCTAGAGTTTCCAAATTCATAGTATTGGTGAATCATAGTCAAGTTGATCGACTTGGCCTATTTTTCCAAGACCAAATTTTAATTATCTTCTGGAAAATTATACTAATTCAGACCATATGTAACTGATGATGGATCAGTTCATTAGAGATGATCTTGACATATATTTTCTATGTCAAATTAATTCTCATTTAATTCGTGATGGATCATAGCTTGTGTTTTTGCAGTTAAACATGTGAGCGGGCGTATATTGAAGGGTTAGAGGATTCATTTTTCTACCATTTTTTTTTTCTAAAATGAAGACACATTTGCTTACCTTATTTCTTCATTGTATCATAATTACAGGGAACGTCACGGCGTGTGACAGACATCCTTGTATGAACGGGGGAAAGTGTCAGACAGTCGATGCTTCTGGCTACACGTGTATCTGTCCTACTGGTTATGGAGGCCAAAGATGTGAATTCGCATTAACGCCAAACCCATGCTTGGTAAAGTATCTTGTAAATTATTTCTCAGTTGTGTTAACAGTTTGTTAGTGATTTTTTACAGAAACGCTATGGTTGGCTAGAATTTCTTCCGTTTCTTCTACAGACCAATGGAAATCCCGGATTTCCTTGTGAAAATTTGAATTGACCAATCAGGTCCTTTTAAACTGGAAGATATCCCGTGATGCATTGTTGATTCTATACAACTCCATTATGTTTACTGAATTATCTGTTCGAATGTCTGTAATATGGTCTATACCTTATCATTCCCTGAACTGTAAAATCGACAAAGAAACGTTATAACTGACCAATCGGGTCAAAGATAACTGTCTTAGTAAGAAATGAAATTTAAATAAATTAAATAATTATTTTAAGTACTGACGATTACGGAATATCATTTTATAGGGTGTGGATTGTGGAGAAAATCAATATTGCCGAGTGGAGAGACAGTGTATGCAATCCAGTAGTCTTACTTGTGAAGATCGGGCAGTCTGCGTTGTACAGAAAAAGCGATTCCTTTTAGGTATGTATGATTCTGTCCCCGACCATGGCTAGGACAACTTTATCATCAAGATTACAGACATCGTTTACCGCTTCATTGTCTGCCACGAACACGAACGCATATTCTAAATTTGATAGACAAATTCGAGATAGAGAATTTTATTGCATGATGGAACTTGGTTCAGTGTTCCAGTATGATTTTTATGACAATGATGAAGGGCTCGGCACTGTAACAAACATCCAGTCAGATACCTCAAATATCATCCAATAGTGTACACCTTTTGCCTACAGTAGTGTATGCTTTACCTCTGAAGACCCTAAATTAATTGACCAATCGCTAAGAAGATCTGTCATCTGGAAACATACCGCCAACCATAACTAAAATATGTCAAGATATAACCTATTTTCGATTTTGTTCACTGAAAACAATCGAAACATCCCAAGACCATTCTTGACACTTTTGTATTTGGATACATTACTGGACATAATAAAAAATCTCCAGAACTGTTAATGCCTCAGTGGTTCACAAAGCAAGTTCAAGGAACCACCGGTATTTGTTGCCGGTACGCCAAATCGATCGCAAGTAACATTTTTAATTACTCCAACGCCATGAGAGAGTTTGACTGGAATGGATACGAATGGATACGAATCCCGTGCCTGTACGTGTGTCTGTGCATCGTCGATCTTCATCTACAATTGGTCCCCTACCCTGATGACGTATTATATCTCTCTCAGTCACGTGATGAATTGTGTTTTCATTCATCTGCATGACACGTGAACACTCATCCAGAAATCTAACATAGATTGTGTAACACGAAACCAATTGAATTGTTATTGTCAACTCAAAGTGCAGGTGCCGTAAGGCGTGAAGGCCTATATGTAACCCGATACACCAAATTAAAGCTTGCTCTTCAGACTGTGCCAGCTTAGCCCAAGGACCTCGCGCTGGCAATTAAGTTGATGTCATGTTACACGAGGGAGGTGACAGGCTAATGAATTTTTTAACGATCCTCACCTGTCATTTAATTGCCATGGATGTTGGGGGCCTGCATTGCATCAAGGGATAGAAGTGATATTTTATTGTCACGGATGTAGGGGCCTACGTCATCAGGCTTCAGGACGATTGAGAGACTCCATGGTACAAGAAGTACTTATAGACCTCCAAAGTAAATTGTCTATTGTGCTAGCAGACAAGACTCCAAATTATATAATATTTATATGTAAGTATTACTATTACCAGGAGCTGGTTAAGGATTTAAGTTTAACTATTTCCCCTACTTCTGTATCGACTTACTCCTCCAGTATAGAATTACTTTCGGAGATTCATTCAACAAACACGAACAGTTTCTCGAGGGAAGACATATTCCGGCCACTCATGCCGTCATACCAGAATTGTACCGAACTCCCAAAATACATAAAACATCATACAAAGCTAGATTTATAGCTGGTTCTATGTTGTACAAGTAAACATCTGTCTGCACTGTTAACAAGAGCCCTGTTTAGGAGAGGTATTGTGCTGCTAATCAGATGTCGTATGTGGATACATAAAAAACTCAAAAAGTCTTACTCAAGAACTAGATCACATACATGTAGGATACATACTATATTGACATGTATCTACTTGCGATTTCTCGCCTAGTAGCATTTGCTATATCCTGTGTTAAATGTGACGATTTTAATCAACGTCGCAAAACATTATTGCAGAAACTTGTAAAACAGGGCTATACCATCAAGCTCCTCCACTCGAAGTTTCTCAAATTTGGCGATACATATCGCATACTGACAGCAAAATACGAGCGTGGCGCGCAAGATGTATGGCGGTACGTTTCGTAACTTGTGTCTAATTCCGCTCAACTCGAGGCGAGGGGCCGTATGAACCTATGTATTTCAAGATCCTCATAGTGTTCATATGAACAGGCGCAATCAAAGCGTGACTGAGATACGCCATACTCTGGATAACGACTTCACAACGTTTATCATATTTATTAAGAATACTGATCGTGATACGGATTCGATATTTTTGGAACACATTTGGAGCATGTCTTGCTGGCATCGATGAAAACTGTTGACCGCTTCTGTCTTGCAAGAAATTAGCCTAGTTTTATGAATACTATGACTTATCCTTTTAATTTGGTGCTGTTGTTATAATATGAATTAGGTATTTGGCTTATGGATGCGAAAATTCTTTAATGATGACGGCTGAATATTGAATGACGGACTAGACGCTTCCATTTGTCACCAGGACATTATTGAACAACTTAGTCCTTTAATTATATCGGTATGCAATACAACTCGTCGCTGATATGTTAATATCAGTGACGAAGCCATTCAATTCTACCATTCTTAAGATGATTCTGTATTTATAGATCTGCATCAATTTCTTATTAACAATATTTGTTTGAAATTCGGCAGCACAATAAATCAACAGTGTATAGTTATCTCAATGGGTACAAAATGTGCACCACTCTGAGCAAACCTATATTTATTCTAATATGAATGAACCCAAGCACAGAGATTGTCAAAAGATAACCATTCCAGATCCTGTTCATTAGCATTCAAAGGTGCCATATAGACGATCTCAAAATATATGATAGTCCATATTTTAGCGACGTTGTATATATTACACCTTAACTGAAATTGACTGAAACTACTGATAGTCCAGACGGACCTATACTCTTACAAAAATGACACGTCGACTTGACAAGAGAGACAGCTAACTACCCATTTCTGAATAGCAATATTCCAGTAGGACCTGCATACGGCATACACATAGTTCACATGGTAGCATTTGCTAGATCCTGTGTGACGATTACAATCAATGTCACAAAACATTATTTCAGAAACTATACACCAGGCTATACCGCCAGATGCCTCCGTTCTAAGTTTCTTAAATTCTGTACAAAAATTCGTACACTGACGGCAAAATACGATCGCAACATACAAGATCTCTACATTATGTCTAATTCCACTTAATCCGGGTAGCCGTTTGATCCTCATGTGTTTACATCTCCATTTTGTTCAAATGAACACTCACAATCGAAGTATGACTGAGATACATCATATGACTGGGATACATCATACTGTACTCCAGAAAACGAGTTGAAAATTCATTTGGATAAACAATACTGTCAGTGATAATGCTTTTATGGATGTCATGCTGTCATCATTGAATACTGTTGACCGCTTCCCTCTTGTGGGAATCCATCTTGTGTGGGGGTTTTTTCATTTGATGAATATTTGCTGTTCAAGTGTCGTATGGAAAGTTCTTTCGTTTATTGACGCGGAAATTCTCTCTGTGAAGACTGCCGATTATTAATGTTGTATAGGACACCTATACTTGGTATGTGACATCTGCAATCTACACACAAGAAAATGTTATATTTACCATACATTTAGTATATTTGTAAATATTTGCGATTCATCGAAAAGTACTATAAATATATGGTGCGTGTATGGCAAATGCTTTCGGTCACTTCTGCCATACATTTGCAATATATTTGGGTGATCACACAAACATTTCGAAATATACTGCACGTCAGATGAATATAAGTTTTTCCGTAGTGAAATCGGTCATACTTTACAAAAACGAGTTCGAAGTTTTGTGTTGGATAATGTGTGTTGGGGTTTGGGAAAGGGGGGGGGGTTGTAATCGATTCACTCATCTTTAAGCATTTTGTATTGTTAGTAGATTACTGATATAGTCTCCAGCTGATTACTACTTTGGTATATTGTCCATGTTTCAGACATTTGTACTTTCAACCCGTGTATGTTTGGGAGCACCTGTATTAAGGACGATTCCGATGGTTACCGATGTATCTGTCGCCATGGATTCACGGGCAGAAACTGTAATCAAATCAGTGAGTATTCCTCCCTGTAAAACCAGGAAAGTTAATTCTAGAGAATGTTGAAACCTCAACAATATGGGGCAGAATATGAAACTTTTTAGTTTGTTTTCCATCCACAATATATTTCAGCATGAATATATGCTGTTCACTGTAACGAGGCTGAGTTTGTTAGATGTATCGGAATATAATTCTCTAAATTTGTAATTCTCTATCTGATATTTTAGAGAGAACCCCTGGAGTCTGTCCGAGAGTAGATAGAGTGGAAGCGATACGAGGTCTCCTAGATAACTCAACCAAGTTTAACCAAGGATGTATTCTGGACGCAGATTGTACACATGAACAGAAATGTTGTCGCACGGATACGAGCATCTCAGCGTGTACACAACCACTGGCAACAGGTTTATTAATTTTCTGTCAAGTTATATTGCTGACCTTATGAATTAGCTTGGAAATATATTGGGGGTGTTTCAAAGTATATGTTAGATCATGCCATGATTATCCAATGGTGAAATTGACTGTTTATTCATCCGACCAGAAGCCCGTTTTGTTATTATTCGTTGGTCATGATACGTCTCACGTGGGATTGCCAATAAATCTAGCTGTCAACTAACCACATACCCTCAAAACAAGAGATTTTAGGATGAAGTATCGAAATATGGGGTACCCCCCTCCCATCCTCCCAAATGTCTGGTTATACGGGGCGTGTGCAACTAACCCAATTTAAAATGCTTTGCTTGCTAAGCCTACTATGATCATGCCATGCACTCTCCTCGCGGTATGTCGATGATGCCCCCTCCGCCCTTTGCCGGTGTAAAAGGCAAGAATATCGATAGTAAATAACGTCTGATTCAGATATAATCTACTTAGGACGATCCCACTCTCTAAAATCGAGGTTAAAAAGGTCGTTTTTCCCCAATAACTTTTGATTCCTTCTTAACTAATGCTCCAGAACTTCAGGTGCATTAATCTATCTGTTGTTCCATGTCCTAAAATTAATTTGCTATTTGAAGAACCAGTCAATGTTGTTTGAACAGCGTGACAGATATCTGGCCTATTATTATGCAAGATAGATGGCACTTTATATATTTACCTTCATTTGATGGGGATATATGTGTATATTTGCGCCTCAAGATGATTTTACTGTATTCATTATATAAAATGATTTATTGAGCAAAAATGAACTTTTTACCTCCATTTTAGAGAGCGGGATCGCCCTAACCTGATAACAACCTTTGTCACCGAACCCCGTATCAATTCATACGCTCATTGGTCGATTACACGGCTTGAAATAGCCATATCACGACAAACGGGTTTGAAATAATTCACACACGGGTTTGAAATAGCTTGTAACCTGTTGCCCTTGAGTATCGATCAAAACGAGGCTACGGAAATTCATCTGTTGCAGATCGCAAAAATGTCAACAAATTCAGCTGAACGAAGACTATTTGTTGCACTTTTATCTCAACTGTGGGCTTTTTCAGTTTTCTTCCAATGATGATTGTCTTTCAGTTCGAGAATATACGAGTAATATGAGAAAGAATCCATTATTTGGTGACAATATCGTTATCTAGGTTTGAGGAAGGGTTGATCGGGTTTTGTGACCTGCCTGTGAAATTTCAATCCTGAGCCTCGCAGGCAGGTCACAACACCCGGTCAACCCTTCCTCATCTAATCTAATTAGTCACCAGGTTTGCATCACAGATGTTTTTTCTAATGAGAAACATATGAAAAGGGGCATTGTTTCCTGGGGCTTTCCTTGCTTCCACACCGGCAACATCTAAGATTACGAATTTGATGTGTTAAGATGGACGATAATATCCATCGGTAACATGATTGGTAATGGTATGTTGGCAAGACCACCCAAAGACTTCATCTTAGGGTGAATGGTCACAGAAAATCCGTTAGAAAAAAACAATTGCTTATAGGTAAGAATTTTTCGGGACCCAGCCATGGCTGGGGTAACATAGACGTCGTCTATCCATCTACCAAGGATTCCCCCTTCGGATTTGAGAGAAAATCCGAGAGCGGGAACTATTCTGGATGCTAGAACTTGGGTCAGTGTTTCCGTATGGTTTAAATGATAATGTCAGTGGGTTCGGCAATGTTACAAACCGCCGTTTAAATATATCCAATATCACTCGGCTATTTATACCCACCAACGAAGACATCGCCCCATGGTTGGAGAAGGTTTAATAGAGCGTTGAATCACGATCATATCGCTTTAGTGGGTTTAACTAACACATCCAATGGTATACATCGCTTACCCACAGTTCTGTGTGCGTTACCTCTGAGAGTTTTAAATCTTATAGACAGAGAAAAACAACGATCTGCAACTTCAGGGAATATAATACCACCCACAATAATTACGATATAGCGTATTTTCGGTTGTATCGTCCAGTGAATATAATCGAAACATCCCAAGATCGGCTTTTCTTGAAACTCAATTACTTAAAGGACTGGACATTATTAATTTACATCGAATGCTGAATGATCCAGAGGTACGCAACGCTGTACCAAACTATTTTCAGTTCACAGAACCACCTTGCATTTTATATAAGTATACTGAATCTATAGCCACCAAAATATTTAATTACTCTGATGCTGTCAAGGAGTTTGATTGAAACTAATACAAGTTGTGATTGTGAATCGTCGAACTTTATCTATACACCATGCCAACATATTGTGACTGGTGACCTTGATGTACTGAGTGAGAAGGACCTAAATATAGAGAGCCGAGAAGAATAAATATGAAGACCAACCAGAAGATAGTTCTGTCTGCATTGGAACAGTACATTACAGATTGGTCTAAGCGAGAAAACGTTGAACCTACAGTACTCACTGAAGGGCTGGACCTCACTAACAGCAAGGTCTTACAACAACCCGCCATATTGACAGATGTACCCTTCCACAAGCAAAACAAGTACTGAGAAACCTCAATTCACATGAAGTTCTAGCAAATCTCGGGATTGAATTCGTCATAGTTCCAGCAGACAAAGCTCTAAATAATATAATATTCATATGTAAATATTACTATTACCATGTGCTGGTTACGGAATTAAGTGTAAACATATCATCATCAAATACGTCTACCTACTCCCAAACTGCATTTACTGTGTAAGATTTATTTAACAATCACAAACCTTTCTCAAGGAAAGAGGTATTTGTCTTCCAACCAAACATAACGACATACAAAAAGTATACTGGACTCCCAAAATGCATAATCACCATACAAAGCTTCATAGCTGGTTCTTTAGCAGTGAAAGCATAGGAAGATTTCTGTCCTAAATTGAAGGTATAGTGCCTTTTCTCACAGGATTCTATTCCAAAATCGACCTATTCCTAGTCAGACTTGGACAGGGTGGATAGGTTATCGCATCGTCAGCTCCATAGAAAATGGCTATAAGTGAGAAATACTCGCGACTTTTGATTTTCAATAGATTATTTACTCCATTATCTATTTTTCACTTAGTTTTGCGACTCAAAGGCTTACAATTTCGAATTATTTCGCATGATTCTTCTCGTTTTGCTGAGTCTGTATATCCGAGAACGTGACAATCGTAGTGAATTTATGAATGAAGCACTTGCAGAAATCGCAACATCGCATTGAAAACAGCTGTCACTTAAGGTAGCTTTCACTCAGACCGCTGTTCACAGAACGCGATCCACGTATTTTAGCTAAGTTACGTTGATATATAGGGCTGTAGATTGCTTGGCAACTCGACAGAAAAACTGTGATGGCAACTTACTCGAGGTCGTACGGTACAGATCAACGCCGTACTTGATGTTATTGGAATCTGGTATAAATGATTCTTCGTCACACATAATATCGACGTCCACACGAAATCTGTAATTTTTAAAACGAGAGTAAAACATTTTCTTTGCACTGAAATACAGGAATATCGTTCCCTGAGCTTTATTACCTCCCCCACACACCCACACACACAAACACACACACACCCTTCGCTTGAGAGAACAGACCGTCCCCAATGGAACACAAGATCAGATAATCAGAAGCCTGCAGCTTCGTCCGAACACATTAGGCAATTCCGTTTTACCATCCATTATTTGGGCAGTTAAGAGGGCGGAAAACTACCATTTATTTCTTCGGTAATGATATGCTCAGTAAATAGACCTTTTCTCACCTTCTGGGGGATGGGAGTGTTTTTTAATGATATCCGACAGAAGAAATACAGATCTAAGAACTTTGGCCCACAGTTGCCTAATATTTCTCGAACAATATCAGAACAGAAAATATCATTTTCACCTGTCTTCTTCCGTGATAGACCAATGGCCAGTACAGGTAATCCATCGTATAAAGGAGCGCGAGGGTGGTATCGAATCATTCTTCACATGCCAGTATTATCACTTGGTGAAACTGTTTAGTCGTCCGACCTGATACTGCCAATATATTTAGCTGTTAACTAACCCATACTTCAAATATTTTGCTTTTCAAAAGGAAGATATGGCCGCAGATTTGAATGTGTGTTGACAGGATTAAATGAAATTGTCAGTTTGGATATGAAAGTATCAGATGACCTGAACGTGTCGAATTTTGCCTCTTATTATTAGCTGAAATTCAGTTTGGTTTGATTTACGGCAAACACTTTTGCAGTGTGCCATAATAGGATTGTAGGATATTGAAATGTTTTGTTGTGCTATAATTATATTTCATGGTTGCTGTTTTCTGTTTTATGAACATTGACGAAAGAATGTCAAATTTGAATCCTGATTTGGCACACTGCCCATATGGGAACTGGAAAATTGGAATGAATATCTTACGGAGAACTTTGTTCTGAGGGTAGCTGGGATACTGTCAGATACGGAACATATTAGGTATATTCGAATAGAGCAGATTGTGTCCTATTTTAATTTTCAGACAAGAGCCTTTGTGAACAGCGGAGCATAACAGTTGAGATGACTGAAGAGTATTATCAGAACATGAGTAAAGTAGACGACATCATGTTCGGCCAGATCCTGAAGTTTATACAAGATCCGCGGTTGAAGGGCATTTACGGCTTCCTAGGTTCGCTATTACATGTGAACGTGACCAATCCGGCGGGTGGGGTATTCAGACTTGAGAACGAGACTCTGGGGGAAGTGATTAGCAGATCCTTGGGGGTAATAACCTTGCCCTTCCCCAACTGTACAGGGGAGCCTGTGATGTTTGCTCCTATGCAGTGTTTTCAGCATCTGAACAGAACAAAGACTATATGTTACTGTGTGAACACCAGCAGCGGAGAGATCTTGGGACAGGTCACCCGTTGGCCACGGGAACCTGACTGTGGACCCGCTGGTGAGTGTTCGATCAAACCGCAATATTCTAGCATGAGGTATATAATGAGAAACTGAGTAGCTAACCCCGCGCCATGTATCCTGTCTGAGCGCACGTTGCTTTATCTAGACAAATTCTCTCCACAAGACCGTCTGGTAAACTTGGCATAAAGGTCCATATGAGGCAGTATTGTGTTAAACTAACGAGTGTACTTGCAATTGCTGTACAAATATTGGGTAGATACTTCATGTAGGAAGCTATTGTCTTGAGTCTTTGTGCCGCTGAAAAGGCTCAAGTCTAGACACATTATTGTCCCCAGACTTGGCTATTGTATGCATTGCCCCGTCATTCTTACATGGAGTATGAACCAAATATTGAGTTTAGGAGAGTATATCGCATTTTGAGCTCCGAGATCTTTAAAAATGGATCAAGATCAGTCCAACGCGAATTTGGCTCACCCTCCTAAGGCAGCATTGTGTCAGATTGAAAAGCCAGATATTGTGCTCACAAGCAAATACGACTCGGATCAAGTTTTGACCTCTGTTCGAAAATCGGTCACGTTCAGTTGAGAGTGAACTTCACATAGGGGCCCTTATACGGCCGCATTGTTCCGAAGATGGTTCAAGGCTCTAGAAACTGTTTCCTTATTCACAAGCTGCTTATTCTCCTCGTTCAAAAGCTAATATGACTACACCTCACATGTTGACCCCTGTGACCTTTGAACACAGGTCAATTAAGTCCCGTAAACTGGACCTAGAAGCCTTCATAAGACAGCATTAGGACAAAGATTCAGTGTCTAGATTAATTTGCTTGGAATACTTTGTGTTAACAAAAATCACTGCTATTCACATTTTGACCTTCCTAATCTTTAAAAATTGGCAGAGGTCATTCGGGAGAGAACAAGAGGAAGCATGGTATCAAAAATCCCGTCTCCAGCTCTGTCTGTTATTGACATCTTGCGTTCACAATCAAATGTGACGGCTACTTGGATTTTGATCTGTGATCGTTAAAACATGGTCAGTCAGTCCCAAGTTAACTTGACCTAGAGGCCTTAGAAGCATTGTGCCAAATATAGAATCGCCAGCTCGATTTGTTGATATCTTGGGTTCACAAACAAATATGACCGCTATTCACATTTGTACCTCGTTCATGCAGGCAGACGGCATATTACTTCGACGAGACAGCACTATAGAAAGGCGGTAATGGGACCGTTCTGTCGCATGCAAGCACACCGTTGTGATATATGACCGACACAATGTTGAAAGCGACGTCAAATCTTATTCACTATAACTCCTGCCTTCTTGTTGTAATACAGTATTTACATGTACCATCGGTGTTTTTACTGATCAAACTGAATCGTACCCTTGAGTCTTTTAAATCAAGTTGCTATTTCGGTAGGTATTTGTCAAGACGTACTAAATGTACACGATTACGTAATGTTTATATGATAAGATATGAGCAGATTTCAGAGGTGCAGTCAGTGCACGGTTTTTAATGGAGGGTCTTTTTTGCATTTCTGGCCCAATATCAGATCATATGGAGCCTGCAGGACTAAAACTTTCAAACTGATCGCTCCAGTTCCTCGTATTTCAAACAGAACGCTATTCACCCCCTCCCCAAACAGAGAATTTTAAAACTTTAATAAAGTGGAATGAAAACCGTACGTGTGATACACGGCTAATCACATGGCATAGTTTATAATCGCTCTCTTATTCACAATTAATCATAATATTGGTGTCAATTAAATATAATTATCAATTATTGTATACATCTGTTTTTTATCGAAACAGGTACAATCGCACAAGATGAAGTGGTAGGTGGTACAATCGCACAAGATGAAGTGGTAAGTTGACGATGGGATATCGACTCGAATTATACACATAATTATACACATACACACATACATATACATACATACACTCACACACATATATACACATATATACACATTGTTATATCTGAATGTAACAATGTGGGTCTTCAGGGTAGTTTTCGTCATACATACACAATGTCGGGTGAATATATGAACTTTGACAGACCAATGTAGTTCTGGCGAATCGGATTGATGCTTGAGCATTTCCGTTTTGAATTTTCGTGAATCTTCGGATGATTTTCCTTTTTCTTATGCTGTAGAGAACAGAATACCTGCAGTGTAATTTCCAATAGCTCATCACTTATCTACGCAAAAACCTGCGTAATTCAAATCTGTAGCTATTTAGCGTTCCTTCACGCTTAAAATTAAAGTGTTGAAACTTACTCGTAAAGTGTTGGAATAACTCTTTAAGTGTGCCCACAGGGTCTGCTCTTTAAGTGTTGTCCCTGTGGACACACTTAAAGGGTTATTTCAACACTTTACGAGTAAGTTTGAACACTTTAGTTTTAAGCGTGTTGATATAATGTCTGTCTGCCTCGAACGTTACTTGTTGGCATAAAACACATGATTTATTTAAGAAATAATGTGTAAGGATGGATGTACAAGTATTAATTTGCTTCTCTCCTGAATTCCGGTGAGTTCCAGTGAGTTTTAACCCCAAAATATTCTCATGCTGCAGCAATCTGGATAATCTATTCTTAGATCTCTGTAAAATGGCATAAGGGCGCGTTAAAAAATACATTCAGAAGGAACATCACTGTTTTTTGTTCGGGCAGCATTTGGAGAGAAGTATGCAAGATGGAAACATCAGAGTCGCATGTTGGTGAATTTCCTTCAAATCTATACTGTCAAAACCGTCACACATCATCAAAGTTCCTCATATTTTGATTCCATCGAACACTTGTGGAAGACATATATTTGTGTCAACGGGTGCTCATCATGCCATACATTTGAAGTAATTGGAAGCTGTGCTTCTGGGATACAGCTCACCAAGAAAAATCGAATGCCAACAGTGTGATGGCAAATATTTTCTAAATTCTTGCCTTTCATTTGCATTGTCTTTTTACTTTGAATTTGCATAGATTAATGATGGCTCATATGCACTGGTTAACGTTTTGAATTCCAATACATATATACTCTCAACAACGACAACTCAAGATTAGGATAAATTCTTCGGAAATGTTGGTGAAACACAGGTTTTGGCACCAAATCCACAGCAATGAATGCAAGCTCTCTTAAAAACACTCGTCTCCCTCAGCTCCCACAATCTGCTGCTGGAGATTTGATATCAAACTCTGAGGGTGTGACTTCAAGTACCTCACGGGTACAGCACTAGTATTTGTGTTTTACCAAAACATTGACATTTCTAAACCGACAAAACTGATGTTAAATGGCCGAGTATACTAGCTTCGGCCTTAAGCATATGCGTTACTCTATTGTTGGACAAGGTGTAACATTATTTTAGTAGTAGCCTACTGATATAAAATGTATCTAACTCCAGTAGGAAAGTATTGTATATTCCCATATGCAGATTGTTTTTGTTCCACAAATAACGATACCATATTAGGTGTCAAAATTGTTTTGATTTATGTGGTGCCCGCTTATGGTTTCCATTTCAGCCTCTCATCAGTTGTCCTTCGTTCAAGTGTGCTGCTCCACAGTGTGATAACTGGGAGTGGGAATACAGCCAGATTAACGGCTTGAGATGTCGCGCCTGTCCGATTTGTCCTACTGAAGAGGTAAGAAGAATAGCCGGAATTTCTTCAATATACGCGCTCATATATAGAAGAATCCTTATTGCACTCTCGTGCCCGAGGGCTAAAGGCATATTACATATATAACACAAGAAAACGCCATGCGTGTTCTGCTCAAGAACTGTGACTGTGGATATAGAGACGACAAACGGAACGGACGGACCGAACAAGTTAGGGCGACCCCGCTCTCTAAAATGGAGGCAAAAAGGGTTGTTTTTGCTCAAAAATCAGTTTACATAATGCATACAGCAAAATCCTCTCGAGGCGCACACAGACATATATATATCTCCATCGAATGGTAGTGAAAAAATAAATGGTCAATTATATAATGTGCATAATAATAAGTCAAATATCTATCAAGCTGTTGGCACTACATTGACTGGTTCTTCTAATGGCAAATTAATTCTACGACATGGAGCAATAGATAGATTAATGCGCCGGAAGTGTTGGAGAACTGGTTGAGAAGGAATCAAAAGTCATTGAGCGAAAACGGCCTTATTTAGCTCCATTTTAAGGAGCGAGATCGTCCTAACCTGCAGAAATCGCGCTCACATAATACGACCTCTTTTTAGCGGTAAACTTTTTCAGAAGACTGGGCGTGTACGAGTCTAAGCAAATAGTGTGCAATTGTTTCTGCAAATTAATATAGTCTTATTTAATTTTGGAGTGATCCAAGATGTTCAAGTGAAATTGCTGAACTTTGTTAAGTGTTCGTGTTTCAATGTATGTTATGTGTGTACATGATGTTAATGTGATAAAAAATATGAGCCGTCCTGCCTCGTGTCGAGGTGGTGGAGAGGGTAGACCGTGGAATTGTCATAGAAACTTAAAAATTATATACATAGGTCTAACTAATATTATGAGTGTAGTACTGCACAAATTTGAGATCGACGGTAGAGTTATTTTATGGAATTTCTGACCCGATATCAGAAAATGTGGAGCCGATATGACTGAAACTTTGACCCCCGCCCCTTCCCAAACAGAGGGTATTGGAACTTGAACGCACCTTAAATGCTTCTAAATGCCGCCTTCCCCACAGCTCATAAATATCGCAAGTTATATCTTTTACGAAAATTTTATTGTATTGGGCACATTAAATTCAGTCATCTGTAATTGAATACATTTATATTTTATTGATATAGGTACAATCGCACCAATTAAGTCACGGAGAATAAGATGCTTTGAACGGAGATCCAATATGGCTGAAGCAGGAAGACATTTACTGACAATATTTACACTTGGGAGATAACTCAAACGACTCCAGCTTACCGAAAAGTTTATGTCAATCAGTTTCACTTTGAAACTGCTCGATATTGGATAAAAAATATCTTCGTCCCAATAAACTCGAAAGTGAAACTACAATCGTTTGTCTTTGTTTTGCATGCTGGAAACTTATTGCTCATTATTGCACAGTATGGGTGACAGCGATATTATGGACACTTCGCTTCGTGCCACACGCACAACGTTCATGGATATGGACAATTTTACACATGTTTGAACAGGAAAATTTCAGCGATCTAGGCCACAGTTTTCTGTCGAACAATCAACTTTGAAAACAAAGCAACTGTTTTTCACCTTAAAGATCGACGGGGAATTCAATTTTCTGAGCGCACAAATGCATCACATGTGTGTAATATAGCTTGCATTGGTGAAGCAGACGCCTTTCTCCAGTTTCATGTATCCATTTTGGCAATTTAAATACATAGTCCCTGCCCTCAATTCATTGTCAATCACACTGACTGGTTTGTTTATCGCTGTGGGGTGACCTGAATTATCCCCGACTTTTCGCAGTAAAAAATAGTTTAACTTCGTAAGCATATGCCAATGAAATAAACAGTATATGAATACAATTGTAGCTGCAGTTGAAAAAGAAATGTGATTTGTTTCCGAAGTGTCCAAAATAACACCCTAAGTGGTACTGCCGACATGCTAATTCTGTTGATCTCTAAATGCTCTAAACACGCAAGTAGTAGTGTAAGTGCTTTTCGAGTCAACTTGACCCCAAAAATTTGCATATTGGGGGAGGAAACGAGGAGGAGAGGTCAAGTGCACTATAGTTCCGGCAGAATGACCAAAAAGCTACCTCCAACACAGGAGAGTTCCAATTGTTGCAGGGAATGTATTCATCCGCGGTGATGCGGTCTGGCGGTGATGCGGTCGCGGGAAAAAGCTTCCGCGGAGAAAAAGTAGTCCCCAGACTTCAAATACGCTGCATGGTCCGATGGGGTCGAGTGAGGTATCAAAGTGAAGCATTCGTGAAGGGGCATCTAATGGGCTGGGCGTGGGGTTGAAATATCGGCATTCTGCGCATGCGCGATGGCCAAAGGGTATGAAAATAGACGTTTTGGAGCTAGGGGAGCCACTAATGGTCCAATGGGGTCGTATGAGGTATCAATGTGAAGCATTCATGAAGGGGCATCGGACTGGACTAGCGGCTCGGACGTTGTCACCATTCTGCGCATGCGTGGTGGCCAAAGGGTATGGAAATAGACGTTTTGGGATCGAGCGGGGTTTCTAATGGGCCGATGGAGTCGTATGAGGTATCAATGTGAAGCCTATGTGAGGGGGCATCTGACTGGACTAGTGGCTCGAGCGTTGTCACCATTCTACGCATGCGCAGACAGGGAATTGTGGGAAAAGTGTATGGAAATAGACGTTTTGGGATGTAGGTGAGCCACGAGTGGGCCGATGGAGTCGTATGAGGTATCAATGTGAAGCATTCGTGAAGGGGCATCTGATGGGCTGGCAGTGAGGTTGAAATATCGGCATTCTGCGCATGCGCGGTGGCCAAAGGGTATGAAAATAGACGTTTTGGAGCTAGGGGAGCCACTAATGATCCAATGGGGTCATATGAGGTATCAATGTGAAGCATTCATGAAGGGGCATTTGACTGGACTAGCGGCTCGGGCGTTGTCACCATCCTGCGCATGCGCAGACAGGGAATTGTGGGAAAAGGGTATGGAAATAGACGTTTTGGGATCTACGGGAGCCCCTAATGGGCCGATGAGTCGTATGAGGTATCCATGTGAAGCCTATGTGAGGGGACGTATGACTGGACTAGTGGCTAGAGCGTTGTCACCATTCTACGCATGCGCAGACAGGGAATTGTGGGAAAAGGGTATGGAAATAGACGTTTTGGGATCTAGGGGAGCCCCTAATGGACCGATGGAGTTGTATGAGGTATCCATGTGAAGCCTATGTGAGGGGGCATCTGACTGGACTAGTGGCTCGAGCGTTGTCACCATTCTACGCATGCGCAGACAGGGAATTGTGGGAAAAGGGTATGGAAACAGACGTTTTGGGATCTAGGGGAGCCCCTAATGGGCCGATCGAGTTGTATGAGGTATCAATGTGAAGCCTATGTGAAGGGGCATTCAGTCATGGGTGGGTGCATGTAAAAATTTTCCTGAAAAAAAAAACGGAACACGGACTTTATCGAAAAATCCGGGAAAATGCCTATATGGGGTCTGGGGGTATATAGGTCGCCGGGCTTAACGGGGCTTGCCTATCAATAGAGTTATCTCCCCCTAGTTCCAGGGTGGGCGTATGTAAAATTTTTCCTGAAAAAATACGGAACACGGACTTTATCCTAAATTACGGAAAATGCCTATTATGGGGTATGGGGGGGTATAGGACCATCCTGGGAAACCTACTTCTATACATTTGCGGTATAGGTTGTGGGATCTCGTTTTCTTAGTCTCGTCAAGACAAACATGATAGGAAGTGTCGCGGAGCGAATCGTTGAAATTTTTGGAAAAAGTTCAGGGAGACCCATATAGTCCCATACTAGGGGTATAGGACCAATGTTTGTCCCACTGGGAAACCTACTTCTAGACATTTGCGGTATGGTTGTTTGGATTTGTTTTCTTAGTCTCGTCAAGACAAACATGATAGGAAGTGTCCCGGCACGAAACGGTGAAATTTTTGAAAAAGTACCATATAGCCCCATATAGACCCATATAGTCCCATACTGGAGGTATAGGACCAATGTTTGTCCCACTGGGAAACCTACTTCTATACATTTGCGGTATGGTTGTTTGGATTTGTTTTCTTAGTCTCGTCATTTAGAACACGATAGGAAGTGTCCCGGAGCGAAACGGTGAAATTTTTGAAAAAAGTCACCGAGACCCATATAGACCCATACTGGGGGTATACGACCAATGTTTGTCCCACTGGGAAACCTACTTCTATACATTTGCGGTATGGTTGTTTGGATTTGTTTTCTTAGTCTCGTCAAGACAAACATGATAGGAAGTGTCCCGGCACGAAACGATGAAATTTTTGGAAAAATTTCACCGAGGCCATGGTAGGCCCATAGGCCTATACCGCATGGCTATGGGAGTATAGGCCCATACGGGGTGGACGTGTTGGAGTCTAGGTGAGTCCCTGGTGGTCCAATGGTGTCGTATGAGGTCTTATTTTGAACCTCTCATGCAGGAGCACTTGACTACACTAATGGTTCGTACGTTGTCAATACTCTGCGCATGCGCAGTCTGGCCGTAGTATAGAAAGCAGGCATTTTGGGGGGTATGTGGGTGTGTTTTGGGGGTAGAGATGGACCGCTATAGATCCGAATGGGTTGTGGAAGGTGTCAAAGTGAAGCTTGTGTGGGTTAGAGTCAGAATGGTGTGTTTTTAAGTGCAAGTTGCGTTAATCTGCGTATACGCAGTTGGTTGTAGTAAGTAAAGTGGCCATTTTGGGGCAGTACATGAAGGTATTTGGGGTCGAGATGGGCTATTCACGGTTCGAATGCGTCCTGGAAGGTGTCATCTTGTAGCTCTCGGGGTGTAGACCTCGATTTGAGGGCTGTCCACAGCATCTGTGACGTCATTGGTGACGTCATCAATAGGAGTAGTAGCGATAGTGAGCATTTTGGGGCAGTGAAGGATGGTATTTGGTGTAGAGATAGACCATCCTTGGTCCGAATGCGTCATGGGCGGTGTCATGTTGTAGCTCTCGGGGTATAGACCCCGATTTGAGGGATATCCACAGCATCTGTGACGTCATTGGTGACGTCATCAGTACGAGTAGTAGCGAAAGTGGGCATTTTTTAGCAGTGAAGGATGTTACTTGGTGTAGAGATGGACCATCCGCGGCGCAAATGCGTCGTGTGAGGTGTCATCTTGTAGCAACGTCCACCAACGCCATTCTTAATGCTTCAACGCCCTGGTGAAATAGCTCAGAAAGCTCTGATATTCCATGGAATTGTCACTAATTCTTCGAAATGCAGTGACGCCCGTCGTTACACCTTAACACTCTAACATAACGCCATGATATAGACCGGAGAGAGAACAACAACAGCAACAACAACAAGGATGACAACAACAACAACAAGAAGGTTTTTTTCATATAGTTTATTCTCCCCAATGTTACATCATACCCACGCTGGGGGAGCCGCGTTGGGTATATTTACAATTCAAGAAGATTCTTGTCCAATCAGAGGCCACCATTTGCATCTGTCATATTCGTTCCTGTCCGTTAGATGTATTCTCGGCTACTCTTGTCCAATCAGAAGTCGCCATTTCAGAAAGTTCCATCTTCGGCCATGTTCGCTCTGAACCGTTTGTTCTAATCGTCATCGGGCAGGCCAGGATACCGTTGAGGAAACATATCCTCAGATAGTTGTTTGCGCATTCTGAGTATCTATCAGTGCATGGGTGAATACTTTCATCCGATGGGGTGGTGGGTCAGCTTGGTAAGGAAAAACGTAACATTGGTCACCCTCTTCACTGTCCACTTGGTGTTGGGTCGTTGTTGTTGGGCCCATCCCAAGACATCCAATTGTTCCAGTTTCTCCAGCATCATCTCTAGTGACCTCCGGTTAATGATGGTAAACGGTTGGTCGTACACTGGGTTGATGGCACTGGAATAGAAATAGCGCAATTCACCCGTCATCTTATGGCATAAGATGTACACAAATGCTACATTTAATGTGAAGGCCGTAGGTTGGTTATTGAAGATGGTTTCCACGTAGCTGCGTAGACGGGTGAGGTTGGTCAGTGGGAAATTGTAGATATCTGGAATAGGGCGATGACGGTGGAAACAGTGCCGTGTCATGGACCAATGGCGCCGATCGATGTCACTCACTGGATGGTTGTCCTGTAAGAGACCGCTAGGTTCGTCCAGAAAATGTTCGATATACGTCTGTGAGCGTGTGTGTGTGTGTGCTTGCGTGTGTGTATGCGTGTGTCTGTGTGTATGTGTGTGGATGCGTGTGTGTGTGTGTCTGTGTATGCATGTGTGCATGCGTCTGTGTGTGCGTGTGTGTGTGTATGTGTGTGTATGCGTGTGTGTATGCAAGTGGGTATGCGTCTGTGTATGCGAGCGTGTGTGTATGTATGCAAATGTGTGTTTGCGTCTATGTGTGTGTGTAGGCATGTGTGTGTGTGCGTGTGCGTGCATGTGCGTGTGTATGTATATATGTGTATGTATGCATCTGTGTGTGTATGTGTGTGCTTGCGAGCGTGTTTCTTGGATCGGAGCTCTTGGGGCTCAAAGCCTGTGGAGCTCAGAGCTCGGAAGTGACATTTGCATATGACCTCTGTGAGGTCACTTCCGTTTCCGTTCACGTGACCAGAACTGACCTTTGACCCCGGCGCGAGAAGTGTAAAGGTTTCCACCGCGGTGGAAACCTTTGCGCGCCGGGGTCAAAGGTCATTTCTGGTCACGTGAACGGAAGCGGAAGTGACCTCACACAGGTCATATGCAAATGTCACTTCCGAGCTCTGAGCTCCACAGGCTTTGAGCTCCAAGAGCTCCGATCCAAGAAACACACTCGCAAGCACACACATACACACACAGAGGCATACATACACACATACATAAACACGCACATGCACGCACACGCACACACACACACGCCTACACACACACACACATAGACGCAAACACACATTTGCATACACACACACACGCTCGCATACACAGACGCATACACACACTTGCATACACGCACGCACGCATACACACACACACATACACACACACGCACACAGACGCATGCACACATGCATACACAGACACACACACGCACACACACACACAGACGCATACACGCACTCGCGTACACACACAAGCATACACATACACACGCACGCATACACACACGCATACACACTCTCGCAAGCACACACAGACGCATACACACACGCGCATACACACACGCACTCACACACATACATACACACACATACAGGCACACACACACATACGCATTCACGCATACACGCACAAGCGTACACACACACACACACACACACACATACGCAAGCCCACACACACACGCGTACACACACGCAAGCACACAGACACACGCACAAAGACGTATACACACAGACACATACACCCACATACACACAGATACATACACACAAACGCATACACACATACACACACACACACGCACACACAGATGCATACACAGATGCATACACACTGACGCACACATGCATACGCACAATATGACTGACCATTCACATGCAGGACATGAGAGCTTCTGACCTGGGCCTGATAGAAGGCCGGGATGGTGAACATTCGTGAACATCCTAGGGTACATGGTGCACCACAGGAGCGTGCACCTGTTTGACGTCCGCGCCTACATCCGGGTTCTTGTCGCTGAAGTCCGCGCCTACATCCGGGTTCTTGTCGCTGACGTCCAAGTTGAACTGATTGTGCTAAAAATAGATCAACAGCTAGCTTGCTATAAAAAGGAAACGGCCTGGCCGTTTCATCAGACACTGTCAACCACCAAGATGTTCGCTTGCACAACTTGCCAGAAGCAGTTTACTCGTCTAGATAATTTACGACGCCACGAGGCCTCCACCCACAACGATGCACGGTATACTTGTATAACCTGCGCACGGTCATTTAATCGGGAGGATCATTTACTGCGCCACGAACGCTCATTCCACGAGGGCGCGACGGCACAATGTAAGGATTGTGGTCAACTCTTCAAACGATGCAGTCAGTTAAGACGGCATGAGCGTTTGATTCATGGTCCGTCACCACGGTTTTGGCGACAACTTCCTACTGAAGAGGAGCCGCGGAATGTCAGACCCAGTGAAGATAAGCCCGGGAAGACGAACGCCACTGGTGATGCGATGACGGAGAGCCCGCCTATACCCACAGTTGGGAAGAGCCTGGATTTCCAGCCGGACCCCACCGTTACGGTTTCGAGTCATACGCCATACATCGAACATTTTCTGGACGAACCCATAAATGTTCCTAGCGATCTCTTACAGGACAACCATCCAGTGAGTGACATCGATCGGCGCCATTGGTCCATGACACGGCACTGTTTCCACCGTCATCGCCCTATTCAAGATATCTACAATTTCCCACTGACCAACCTCACCCGTCTACGCAGCTACGTGGAAACCATCTTCAATGACCAACCTACGGCCTTCACATTAAATGTAGCATTTGGGTACATCTTATGTCATAAGATGACGGGTGAATTGCGCTATTTTTATTCCAGTGCCATTAACCCAGTGTACGACCAACCGTTTACCATCATTAACCGGAGGTCACTAGAGATGATGCTGGAGAAACTGGAACAATTGGATGTCTTGGGATGGGCCCAACAACAACGACCCAGCACCAAGTGGACAGTGAAGAGGGTGACCAATGTTACGTTTTTCCTTACCAAGCTGACCCACCACCCCCATCGGATGAAAGTATTCACCCATGCACTGATAGATACTCAGAATGCGCAAACAACTATCTGAGGATATGTTTCCTCAACGGTATCCTGGCCTGCCCGATGACGATTAGAACAAACGGTTCAGAGCGAACATGGCCGAAGATGGAACTTTCTGAAATGGCGACTTCTGATTGGACAAGAGTAGCCGAGAATACATCTAACGGACAGGAACGAATATGACAGATGCAAATGGTGGCCTCTGATTGGACAAGAAACACACACCCACATACCCCCAAAATGCCTGCTTTCTATACTACGGCCAGACTGCGCATGCGCAGAGTATTGACAACGTACGAACCATTAGTGTAGTTAAGTGCTCCTGCATGAGAGCTTCAAAATAAGACCTCATACGACACCATTGGACCACCAGGGACTCACCTAGACTCCAACACGTCCACCCCGTATGGGCCTATACTCCCATAGCCATGCGGTATAGGCCTATGGGCCTACCCAGGCCTCGGTGAACTTTTTCCAAAAATTTCACCGTTTCGTGCCGGGACACTTCCTACCATGTTTGTCTTGACGAGACTAAGAAAACAAATCCAAACAACCATACCGCAAATGTATAGAAGTAGGTTTCCCAGTGGCACAAACATTGGTCGTATACCCCCAGTATGGATCTATATGGGTCTCGGTGACTTTTTTCAAAAATTTCACCGTTTCGCTCCGGGACACTTCCTATCGTGTTCTAAATGACGAGACTAAGAAAACAAATCCAAACAACCATACCGCAAATGTATAGAAGTAGGTTTCCCAGTGGGACAAACATTGGTCCTATACCTCCAGTATGGGACTATATGGGTCTATTTAGGGCTATATGGTACTTTTTCAAAAATTTCACCGTTTCGTGCCGGGACACTTCCTATCATGTTTGTCTTGACGAGACTAAGAAAACAAATCCAAACAACCATACCGCAAATGTCTAGAAGTAGGTTTCCCAGTGGGACAAACATTGGTCCTATACCCCTAATATGGGACTATATGGGTCTCCCTGAACTTTTTCCAAAAATTTCAACGATTCGCTCCGCGACACTTCCTATCATGTTTGTCTTGACGAGACTAAGAAAACGAGACCCCACAACCTATACCGCAAATGTCGAGAAGTAGGTTTCCCAGGATGGTCCTATACCCCCCATACCCCATATAGGCATTTTCCGTAATTTAGGATAAAGTCCGTGTTCCGTATTTTTTCAGGAAAAAATTTACATACACCCACCCTGGAACTAGGGGGAGATAACTCTATTGATAGGCAAGCCCCGTTAAGCCCGGCGACCTATATACCCCCATACCCCATATAGGCATTTTCCCGGATTTTTCGATAAAGTCCGTGTTCCGTTTTTTTTTCAGGAAAAATTTTACATGCACCCACCCATGACTGAATGCCCCTTCACACAGGCTTTACATTGATACCTCATACAACTCGATCGGCCCATTAGGGGCTCCCCTAGATCCCAAAACGTCTATTTCCATACCCTTTTCCCATAATTCCCTGTCTGCGCATGCGTAGAATGGCGACAACGCTCGAGCCACTAGTCCAGTCAGATGCCCCCTCACATAGGCTTCACATGGATACCTCATACAACTCCATCGGCCCATTAGGGGCTCCCCTAGATCCCAAAACGTCTATTTCCATACCCTTTTCCCACAATTCCCTGTCTGCGCATGCGTAGAATGGTGACAACGCCCGAGCCGCTAGTCCAGTCAAATGCCCCTTCACGAATGCTTCACATGGATACCTCATATGACCCCATTGGACCATTAGTGGCTCCCCTAGCTTCAAAACGTCTATTTTCATACCCTTTGGCCACCGCGCATGCGCAGAATGCCGATATTTCAACCCCACACCCAGCCCATCAGATGCCCCTTCACGAATGTTTCACTTTGATACCTCACTCGACCCCATTGGGCCATTAGGGGCTCCCCTAGATCCCAAAACGTCTATTTCCATACCCTTTTCCCACAATTCCCTGTCTGCGCATGCGTAGAATGGTGACAACGCTCGAGCCACTAGTCCAGTCATACGCCCCCTCACATAGGCTTCACATGGATACCTCATACGACTCCATCGGCCCATTAGGGGCTCCCGTAGATCCCAAAACGTCTATTTCCATACCCTTTTCCCACAATTCCCTGTCTGCGCATGCGCAGAATGGTGACAACGCCCGAGCCGCTAGTCCAGTCAAATGCCCCTTCATGAATGCTTCACATTGATACCTCATATGACCCCATTGGACCATTAGTGGCTCCCCTAGCTCCAAAACGTCTATTTTCATACCCTTTGGCCACCGCGCATGCGCAGAATGCCGATATTTCAACCCCACACCCAGCCCATCAGATGCCCCTTCACGAATGCTTCACTTTGATACCTCATTCGACTCCATCGGCCCACTCGTGGCTCACCTACATCCCAAAACGTCTATTTCCATACACTTTTCCCACAATTCCCTGTCTGCGCATGCGTAGAATGGTGACAACGCTCGAGCCACTAGTCCAGTCAGATGCCCCCTCACATATAGACTGGATACCCGTCTCTATTAATAACGTTGGGATACATAGAGACTGGCCCCGGGTCCTGTGACCTTCGCCTTGGCGGCGACGTCATATCCCATAATGCCTCTCGTGACGTTGATCCGTAAATGTTATAACACACGTGCGAGCCAACCTGTAACCATTTCGGTCATCTATACGTGGTAAGACTGACCCTGGGATCGTGTGTATCCATTTCAGACTACTTTCGGCAACTGCTAGAGGGACTTTCCATAAATCAATACCACGTGACTTCGTCAGCCAATCCGCTAAAGTCTACCGACGTAACCCCAACTTAACCCGCCATTTTCGAGTCATGTGATGATCTACTTGTTCAAATTTACAGATCTACCACACCTCTTGGATGATACGAAAGTTATTCATACATATATATTTTGTAAGCCCAGGCAATATCTGTTTCCGGGGTATGTATGAAAACCTGTAATTTATTAGAGTTTTCGAGTCTGTTCTCCGCCGGATGAAGGCCGAACAGAGTCCGGTAAAACACCGGATATTGCTCCGCGATAATGGAGACACACGATTCGCAAGCCATCTTATGGATGGCGAAGTGTACGCAAATGACGTGCGAGCCTTACGAGAAAAACATAATGAATTCCACTGTATTCGGAAAGAATATTCGGGAATGAAAAGGCACGAGATGTATGGTCTGCTGTAGAATTTAAGGGCTATCTCCATTTAAAAAACTAAAAGATGTACTATTAGTATAATGTATTATGATCACGGATATACTACAGACAAATACATTGTCATAATAATGTGACATTACTGTGGTTAAACAAATGGGGTTACAAAATTAAAAAAAAGGAATTGATTCGACTTCTAGGCTCATAAAAATATTCGTTTTATCATATTTTTAATATATGTTTTTCTACAATGTCTGGAACATGTTCATTCGAGTAACGTGTGCTAACAAGGCATGGAAAGTCAATCTGAGTTTTTGACCATTATCTCGATTTTTTATGTTCTGCAGAAGTGTTGTATTCACGATCCTATGCTACATTCATGATCCTATAATACAAGAAACATGGGGAATGTATTTAGATTTAAAATTAATTGCTGAACTTTCACTGAACGTGACCAAATCTATGTGTCGGCATGTCACGGAAAATTCCCCGCCGGTGAATCGACACGGTATCTTTTCCAGTAATGTGTTCGCCATGAAATACGAGGAAATCTTCATCAAACTAAATATTTCCGAAATGAGCATCTCCTCAAGATAGAAGAAATACCAGAATTAAAATCGGATATAGATATGGCGAATCTTCCAAATCAAGTGATCAATTTGCCAGCCGTTGCAATTCGTCAACAAAAAGCATTTTCGGTTCTATTCCCATATTATCCTTTTTATGGTTATGTTTATCCTTAATTAAACCTTAATTCTCTCTCTTTCCTGGTTATCCTTAAATGGTTATTATTGCCTCATCTCTGAGGTCAGTTTCTTCTCAGATATACGAAATGACTTAACTGTTAAATACAGAAGTGAGCGTGTGTAAAAGTGTTGACCGTAAACACACCTACAGCCTCCCGAAGCTTTGCCTGATTCACGATATTAGGATCGTAAAACTGGAACATTGTAGCGGCATATTATCTGACGTTGTATATTTCTGGAATCTCGCCGTCTCTTAGTAATAAAGCTGTATGTAAAACCGCCAAACACCTTTTAGGTGTGTATTCCGGTTCATCGCATATTTCTGGAATCTCATCGTCTCTTAGTAATAAATCAGTATCTCACACCAAACTCCTTTATGGAGTGTGCGTAGTTAACATAACCGTTGCTGGAGACAGATCAACCCGACACCATGCAGACAGACGAACACTATAGCGTGTGGCGAAAGATGTGATTTCATAATACGTGATTTCAGTAATTCTGCATTCAGTGTTTCGAACCTCTTTATATCATTGTGATATCCGCGGGTTCTCATCAGGGGGTGCGGTTTAGTATAATGGTAGACTAATTCTTTGCACATACATATTTGCAGGAACCTTTTCCTTGAATATCGGAATTTAAACTGGGATGTACCAGTACTAATTTTCTGGAGGGCGTGCACCGGTTAGGTGTCTAATTCGATATTTTAATGTGACCTCATCTGCATATTATCAGAGCCTGCATCAAGTCATGGTAGGTGGGCATACACCGTGAAGGTGTCTCGTTTGGTACCGTATAATAAAATGCATATTAATAGAGCCTGCACCAATTTATGGTAGGTGGGCACGCACGGTATAGGTGTCTCATTCGATATATTAAAAGTTTAATGCATCTGCATAATATCAGAGCCTGCACCAATTTATGGTAGGTGGGCATGCACCGTCTAGGTGATTTCGTTCAGTATTCACTTTATAGGTGAAGAGAACCATTCAACGCCGGACAGGTCTTCTCGTTCAGTATTCACTTTATAGGTGAAGGAACTGATCAACGCACCGTTTAGGTGTGGGAAATCAACATACGCTTTATAGGCGATGAGATTTGTTTCTTTCCTTTGTCCGACGTTATGACTGTCCGCTATGCTGGTTTTGGAATACTCTCAGCTAGCTACTACTACTACTAGTTTAATTTGAATGGCGCTTTCAATTTAATAAAATTATGCGCGCCAGGTCGTTGCATTGAGTTTGATGTACAACATATATATTGATTTAAAATATCCAACTATACGGATTTGTAATGGAATAAAAAATATGTAGAAAAATCAAACTCCAAATGCGTTATTTAATGTCATGGTGATGTTAGAGACATAAAAGGAAGGGAGCATGTATGGACCAACACAATTAATTTAATAATAATAAAATCCTAACGACCCTTTCTAAAAAATAAATATATATAAAACTGAACTAAAAAGGCTAATATAGCACATGCATATTTTGTTTAAACAAAAATTAAACTCATCATATAGATTTAGATTTGACAATGTGAGAAAAATCGAGATTAGATGTAATATCTATACTCATCCTGATGAAGACAGTGAATGATGACCTCGTGGTATCATCAGACACCAATGTCCAACCAGAACAAGTAAAGACATTATTTAAAATAAAACTGTTTACCCCAACCCCCTCCCTTAAGCAAATGTAAGAAAATGTATATTAAACAGAGTGGTGAATAAAAACGAGATTTGATGTAATATCTATGCCTGTCCCGATGAACACCGTGAATGATGACCTCATGGTATCATCAGACACAAATGTCCAATCAGAAAAAGCAAGGATACCATTTAAAACAAAACTCTTTCTCAGAGTAGAAATATTGGTATAATTTCTTAACCACAGGTAAGAAAATATATATTAAACTATTCTAGAATTTTATTATTCATCAACTTGTAATATGCATGTACTATTAATTAACCAATAAAACTATTATAAATTATTCCACAGGATGGAAGGGGAGGTAACAGTTGTACCCTCCCCAAGACTAGATGTGAAATGTAGAACAAAATAATAAAATCAATATACATTAGAATCTGCGTGTGTGCAGTATATATCTATAAATAGCCAAAAAAACTTTATCACGTTTTTTTCTAGGCTTTAAAATGGATTCCATGGTATGATTGAAGACACCAGCACATATAAGTTCATTAAAAAAGTTTAATCTCTGATTATTAAATCGTGTACACGATAATAAATAGTGACTGATGCCTTCTTCTACATCACACGCATCACACACTCCAGTGGGATGTAAATTACATCTAAAGAGATATGAATTCAGGGGAATATGCCCGACAAGAAGTCTAAAAACAAGTACTTCAGCGTGGCGATTTGGTAAATTCAAAGAGGCGTCTGTAACTGAAGGCTGAAATTGATAATAAAAACGCCCCTTCTCTGAATTATCCCAGCATTCCTGCCATTTAGATTTAAAATAAGGATATAAACAAGCCATGGCTTCATTTATGGTCAATCCCATATGTATATTAATATCTGGAAGTGCGGATGCGTGCTTAGCAAGAGAGTCCGCAAGCTCATTCCCATATATACCAGAATGGCCCGGGACCCAATCGAAATAAATTACTATATTTTCATAAGTCATCGTAGTGACAAAATATAATATTTCATATAAAATACTTGAAGACCGGCTCCAAGAGAAGTTAAGCATTGCTTGTAAAGAACTAAGAGAGTCTGTAAAAATTACAGCTCTAGATATACCAGTATCTCTAATAAAATTGAGTGCCATTAAAATAGCTGTCAGCTCAGCTGTATAAACACTCACATGATTATTAATTCTAAAGGATTTAGAATATTTTATTTCAGGTATGCAAAATGCAGCACCCACCCTGCCGGTATCTGGACACTTGGAGGCATCTGTAAACACTTGCATGTATTCACTCCAATTAGATTTAATATATTCTTTTGTATATCCAGTAATAATATGGGGTGGGTCAGATTTTTTAATTTGTGTATGTAATCCCATATATATGTTTGGTGTAGTCAACAGCCAGGGTGGGTAACTCTGCATAAAACAATTCTGGATAGAGAAAACATCAGCATTTGTTTGTTCATACAAGATGTTTGCTCTAATATTAAATGGGAAGTAACGCTTAACGTTACTATCCCAAAATAAACCATCATACCATGAAGGTTCTAGAATATCACTAGTTGGATGATTTATTGACTGTTTAATTTTCATAAAATATTTGAGGGTTCTCATTTGTCTTCTGATGGATAGTGGTATTTCCGCACAAGCAACCTGTAAAGCATGCAAAGGTGTTGAACGTAATGCTCCAGTACATATGCGGAGAGCCTGACACTGTATAGAATCTAGTTTGTTTTTTAATGAGACACACGCAGAGTCGTATGCCTCGCAACAGTAATCTAGGCGGGATCTTATTAGACTCCGATACATCATTAATAAGGTTTTTTTGTCAGCACCCCAACTATGTTTAGATACACAGCGCATAAGATTGAGAGTTTTCTGACATTTCTTAATCAATATATCAATATGGGCCTGCCATGTTAGATATTTATCAAATGTAACCCCCAAATATTTAAATGAATCAGAACATTTTAACCTGGCACCATTGTAAAATAACACTAGTGGCTCAGGCAAAAAATTTTTTGTAAAAAGAACAGCCTCAGATTTAATGGGAGAAAATTTAAAACCCCAAGTTTTCCCCCATTTCAAAATATCATCTAAAGCCTGTTGAATTTTTTCAACACATAAGTTGAAGTTTCGATGAGAAAACCATATAGCTTTATCATCGGCAAACAAGGAGCACTTAACTTTGTTATCAAGACAGTCGGGTAGGTCATTTATAGCAATATTAAATAAGGTAGGTGATAAAACACTTCCCTGAGGGACGCCATTTTGTATTGGCATAACACGTGATATACTCTGACCAATACGAACTTGAATGCGTCGGTTGGATAGGAAGCCCTTAATCCAACTCTCAGCTAGCCAGCCCGGCATTGTCTTATATAAGGATAGCTGCTGGGCGCGCGGACCTTGGCGAAAGCACTAGAGAGAGAATCGTAAAATCCGTCCGTCATTTGCAGATTTGTGTTTCTTTTCCTAATGAAAAGTTGAAAAGCTGGCAGTAAAGCTCACTGTGCGTCGTAATAAATCGGCAAAATACGTACAAGTAAGTTTACTCTATACGTATACAGCAATTATGACTGGAATCTTCCAACTTCTTGGTCTACATGCTTGGTATACAGTAAATTTTCAAACAAATTCATATGGCATTGATATGACGTCACAGTTTCCATAGCAAATTTGGAGTCCAATGGAAATCACTTGAGAGAATGGGTAATATATATCATTTTAATCATCTCCATTGATAAACTTGGTCGATATCTGTACTTCTTTCAATACAATTTCGCCATTTTCGCTGCATTTCTGGGTTTCTAGTGTCGAGCGCCTGCATGGTTGAGTAGCTGATCTGTCTCCATTTATCAGAATATAGAACGAGCCAAATGCTCATATCATTTGGCTTGTTGGGATAAAATCCCACGAACGATAATGAAATTCCCATGATGGGCAGCGTTTTCCTCTGTATATCTGTAAATCCAATTCGCTGGTCTACATTTCAATAGCCATAGGTCCAACCATCTAATCTCTCATCATTCTATTGAAGAACATAGATTTTGTAGCTGAAATATCACAGGTATTCAGATAAATATATAATACGGCTCTTTTCATCACGAATCCTCTGGTTCGTTTAAGTGTGGGAAATCAACATACGCTTTATAGGCGATGAGATTTGTCTCTTTCCTTCGTCCGACGTTATAACTGTCAGCTATGCTGGTTTTGGAATACTCTGAAATATCACTGGTATTCAGATAAATTTATAGTACTGCACGGATCCTCTGATTCTCGGTTCTTAGGTGGTAAAGAAAGCAAATATCATTCATATGATGCAGCGGCATATACTTTAGGACGCGATTTCCGATTTCCTCCCTCTGCTTGTTCCGTATTGATTGGAAGTATCCATTACTTTGATGTAGGTTTATACAGGGCACGATAACATATACCATCCGCAGCTGTGTTGAGCGCATTTTCTCTCGATAATATCATGCGTATCTGTTAGTTCTTGGCTGGCTGTGTATATACGAACTCCCATCGTCTCGTATCCCCCATTTCGGGACCATTTTGGTCCTGTGTGTTGTGCGTTTTTACGCATGTATCTTAGTTAAATGTCTATTTCCATTCGAATAGAACGGGAGAGAATATTTGAGTGGACTTTTGGCATTCTTGTATAGCATCGCACATTAATAATATATGCATATTACGTAGCACTGGCGTTTATAGCTGGTTTATGCGAACACAATGTTGAGGCCGACTGATTAATTTCAGCAAAACAACCAACTTTCTAGGTTTGTTGTTCAACTCGCCAATCGATGACATCTCCGTACGCGATTAAATCGTCGTATGGGATTCTGATCAATGTGTTAAATCCTGTTATGATTTCGTTCAGCAAAGTGAGACGTAAAGTCTTCCTGACCACAAGGATATTATAGTGGGTAGCACATTTATAACTGGATAATTTGTGAGTGCATGACGTTAGCCTATTTGGCTATGTTCTGGTTAGTGAATTCGACTCCACTCCAAGAAGACTGTAAGGATCAAGCGAGTAACTCGAAAAACGGGAAACCCATGATACACGTGTGAGGTCAGGTTGGACACAAGGTCCGCAAGTTCAGTGTAAAAGTGTTGACCGTAAACACACCTACAGCCTCCCGAAGCTTTGCCTGATTCACGATATTAGGATCGTAAAACTGGAACATTGTAGCGGCATATTATCTGACGTTGTATATTTCTGGAATCTCGCCGTCTCTTAGTAATAAAGCTGTATGTAAAACCGCCAAACACCTTTTAGGTGTGTATTCCGGTTCATCGCATATTTCTGGAATCTCATCGTCTCTTAGTAATAAATCAGTATCTCACACCAAACTCCTTTATGGAGTGTGCGTAGTTAACATAACCGTTGCTGGAGACAGATCAACCCGACACCATGCAGACAGACGAACACTATAGCGTGTGGCGAAAGATGTGATTTCATAATACGTGATTTCAGTAATTCTGCATTCAGTGTTTCGAACCTCTTTATATCATTGTGATATCCGCGGGTTCTCATCAGGGGGTGCGGTTTAGTATAATGGTAGACTAATTCTTTGCACATACATATTTGCAGGAACCTTTTCCTTGAATATCGGAATTTACACTGGGATGTACCAGTACTAATTTTCTGGAGGGCGTGCACCGGTTAGGTGTCTAATTCGATATTTTAATGTGACCTCATCTGCATATTATCAGAGCCTGCATCAAGTCATGGTAGGTGGGCATACACCGTGAAGGTGTCTCGTTTGGTACCGTATAATAAAATGCATATTAATAGAGCCTGCACCAATTTATGGTAGGTGGGCACGCACGGTATAGGTGTCTCATTCGATATATTAAAAGTTTAATGCATCTGCATAATATCAGAGCCTGCACCAATTTATGGTAGGTGGGCATGCACCGTCTAGGTGATTTCGTTCAGTATTCACTTTATAGGTGAAGAGAACCATTCAACGCCGGACAGGTCTTCTCGTTCAGTATTCACTTTATAGGTGAAGGAACTGATCAACGCACCGTTTAGGTGTGGGAAATCAACATACGCTTTATAGGCGATGAGATTTGTTTCTTTCCTTTGTCCGACGTTATGACTGTCCGCTATGCTGGTTTTGGAATACTCTCAGCTAGCCAGCCCGGCATTGTCTTATATAAGGATAGCTGCTGGGCGCGCGGACCTTGGCGAAAGCACTAGAGAGAGAATCGTAAAATCCGTCCGTCATTTGCAGATTTGTGTTTCTTTTCCTAATGAAAAGTTGAAAAGCTGGCAGTAAAGCTCACTGTGCGTCGTAATAAATCGGCAAAATACGTACAAGTAAGTTTACTCTATACGTATACAGCAATTATGACTGGAATCTTCCAACTTCTTGGTCTACATGCTTGGTATACAGTAAATTTTCAAACAAATTCATATGGCATTGATATGACGTCACAGTTTCCATAGCAAATTTGGAGTCCAATGGAAATCACTTGAGAGAATGGGTAATATATATCATTTTAATCATCTCCATTGATAAACTTGGTCGATATCTGTACTTCTTTCAATACAATTTCACCATTTTCGCTGCATTTCTGGGTTTCTAGTGTCGAGCGCCTGCATGGTTGAGTAGCTGATCAGTCTCCATTTATCAGAATATAGAACGAGCCAAATGCTCATATCATTTGGCTTGTTGGGATAAAATCCCACGAACGATAATGAAATTCCCATGATGGGCAGCGTTTTCCTCTGTATATCTGTAAATCCAATTCGCTGGTCTACATTTCAATAGCCATAGGTCCAACCATCTAATCTCTCATCATTCTATTGAAGAACATAGATTTTGTAGCTGAAATATCACAGGTATTCAGATAAATATATAATACGGCTCTTTTCATCACGAATCCTCTGGTTCGTTTAAGTGTGGGAAATCAACATACGCTTTATAGGCGATGAGATTTGTCTCTTTCCTTCGTCCGACGTTATAACTGTCAGCTATGCTGGTTTTGGAATACTCTGAAATATCATTGGTATTCAGATAAATTTATAGTACTGCACGGATCCTCTGATTCTCGGTTCTTAGGTGGTAAAGAAAGCAAATATCATTCATATGATGCAGCGGCATATACTTTAGGACGCGATTTCCGATTTCCTCCCTCTGCTTGTTCCGTATTGATTGGAAGTATCCATTACTTTGATGTAGGTTTATACAGGGCACGATAACATATACCATCCGCAGCTGTGTTGAGCGCATTTTCTCTCGATAATATCATGCGTATCTGTTAGTTCTTGGCTGGCTGTGTATATACGAACTCCCATCGTCTCGTATCCCCCATTTCGGGACCATTTTGGTCCTGTGTGTTGTGCGTTTTTACGCATGTATCTAAGGACAGGTTTCCCAGGATGGTCCTATACCCCCCCATACCCCATATAGGCATTTTCCGTAATTTAGGATAAAGTCCGTGTTCCGTATTTTTTCAGGAAAAATTTTACATACACCCACCCTGGAACTAGGGGGAGATAACTCTATTGATAGGCAAGTCCCAATAAGCCCGGCGACCTATATACCCCCATACCCCATATAGGCATTTTCCCGGATTTTTCGATAAAGTCCGTGTTCCGTTTTTTTTTCAGGAAAAATTTTACATGCACCCACCCATGACTGAATGCCCCTTCACACAGGCTTTACATTGATACCTCATACAACTCGATCGGCCCATTAGGGGCTCCCCTAGATCCCAAAACGTCTATTTCCATACCCTTTTCCCATAATTCCCTGTCTGCGCATGCGTAGAATGGCGACAACGCTCGAGCCACTAGTCCAGTCAGATGCCCCCTCACATAGGCTTCACATGGATACCTCATACAACTCCATCGGCCCATTAGGGGCTCCCCTAGATCCCAAAACGTCTATTTCCATACCCTTTTCCCACAATTCCCTGTCTGCGCATGCGTAGAATGGTGACAACGCCCGAGCCGCTAGTCCAGTCAAATGCCCCTTCACGAATGCTTCACATGGATACCTCATATGACCCCATTGGACCATTAGTGGCTCCCCTAGCTTCAAAACGTCTATTTTCATACCCTTTGGCCACCGCGCATGCGCAGAATGCCGATATTTCAACCCCACACCCAGCCCATCAGATGCCCCTTCACGAATGTTTCACTTTGATACCTCACTCGACCCCATTGGGCCATTAGGGGCTCCCCTAGATCCCAAAACGTCTATTTCCATACCCTTTTCCCACAATTCCCTGTCTGCGCATGCGTAGAATGGTGACAACGCTCGAGCCACTAGTCCAGTCATACGCCCCCTCACATAGGCTTCACATGGATACCTCATACGACTCCATCGGCCCATTAGGGGCTCCCGTAGATCCCAAAACGTCTATTTCCATACCCTTTTCCCACAATTCCCTGTCTGCGCATGCGCAGAATGGTGACAACGCCCGAGCCGCTAGTCCAGTCAAATGTCCCTTCATGAATGTTTCACATTGATACCTCATATGACCCCATTGGACCATTAGTGGCTCCCCTAGCTCCAAAACGTCTATTTTCATACCCTTTGGCCACCGCGCATGCGCAGAATGCCGATATTTCAACCCCGCGCCCAGCCCATCAGATGCCCCTTCACGAATGCTTCACATTGATACCTCATACGACTCCATCGGCCCACTCGTGGCTCACCTACATCCCAAAACGTCTATTTCCATACACTTTTCCCACAATTCCCTGTCTGCGCATGCGTAGAATGGTGACAACGCTCGAGCCACTAGTCCAGTCAGATGCCCCCTCACATATAGACTGGATACCCGTCTCTATTAATAACGTTGGGATACATAGAGACTGGCCCCGGGTCCTGTGACCTTCGCCTTGGCGGCGACGTCATATCCCATAATGCCTCTCGTGACGTTGATCCGTAAATGTTATAACACACGTGCGAGCCAACCTGTAACCATTTCGGTCATCTATACGTGGTAAGACTGACCCTGGGATCGTGTGTATCCATTTCAGACTACTTTCGGCAACTGCTAGAGGGACTTTCCATAAATCAATACCACGTGACTTCGTCAGCCAATCCGCTAAAGTCTACCGACGTAACCCCAACGTAACCCGCCATTTTCGAGTCATGTGATGATCTACTTGTTCAAATTTACAGATCTACCACACCTCTTGGATGATACGAAAGTTATTCATACATATATATTTTGTAAGCCCAGGCAATATCTGTTTCCGGGGTATGTATGAAAACCTGTAATTTATTAGAGTTTTCGAGTCTGTTCTCCGCCGGATGAAGGCCGAACAGAGTCCGGTAAAACACCGGATATTGCTCCGCGATAATGGAGACACACGATTCGCAAGCCATCTTATGGATGGCGAAGTGTACGCAAATGACGTGCGAGCCTTACGAGAAAGACATAATGAATTCCACTGTATTCGGAAAGAATATTCGGGAATGAAAAGGCACGAGATGTATGGTCTGCTGTAGAATTTAAGGGCTATCTCCATTTAAAAAACTAAAAGATGTACTATTAGTATAATGTATTATGATCACGGATATACTACAGACAAATACATTGTCATAATAATGTGACATTACTGTGGTTAAACAAATGGGGTTACAAAATTAAAAAAAAGGAATTGATTCGACTTCTAGGCTCATAAAAATATTCGTTTTATCATATTTTTAATATATGTTTTTCTACAATGTCTGGAACATGTTCATTCGAGTAACGTGTGCTAACAAGGCATGGAAAGTCAATCTGAGTTTTTGACCATTATCTCGATTTTTTATGTTCTGCAGAAGTGTTGTATTCACGATCCTATGCTACATTCATGATCCTATAATACAAGAAACATGGGGAATGTATTTAGATTTAAAATTAATTGCTGAACTTTCACTGAACGTGACCAAATCTATGTGTCGGCATGTCACGGAAAATTCCCCGCCGGTGAATCGACACGGTATCTTTTCCAGTAATGTGTTCGCCATGAAATACGAGGAAATCTTCATCAAACTAAATATTTCCGAAATGAGCATCTCCTCAAGATAGAAGAAATACCAGAATTAAAATCGGATATAGATATGGCGAATCTTCCAAATCAAGTGATCAATTTGCCAGCCGTTGCAATTCGTCAACAAAAAGCATTTTCGGTTCTATTCCCATATTATCCTTTTTATGGTTATGTTTATCCTTAATTAAACCTTAATTCTCTCTCTTTCCTGGTTATCCTTAAATGGTTATTATTGCCTCATCTCTGAGGTCAGTTTCTTCTCAGATATACGAAATGACTTAACTGTTAAATACAGAAGTGAGCGTATGCAACCGAAACTGCGTAGATTGAAATACATACCGGTACTGGCAAATGTAGCCGTTGGATCGCCGATTACATTTTGCAGAATGCAAACGCGATTATACGTTTCTTTACCTGGAGACAAACTGTTTGCTTGAAAAAAAAAAAACAATCCCAACTTTTGTTCTCGTTTTCAAGGTTTCATAAAGAAGCTTAATAGCATTCAGAAAGCAACTCTATGGAAAACATTGCCGAATATACATGCTACACTGGCTGAAAGTTAATCATACCGTTTCGGGAAGCCATAATTGCAGTATTTGCATGCATCACATGGCAGTGTGACTAAACGTCACAGGACCTACGAAGTACGGAAGGAATTAGGACTCCCGACGCGAACTGAACTCTTGAAACCTCCCCCCCCCCTCCCCCCCAAGTTGAAATCCTGCTTAAATTAAGATGGGCACAGCCCAAGTCAGAATCACCAGTGATTTTCATCAAAAATCACCAGAAATTTTGATCAAAAGTAGGTCAGCTCAGAACTTGCTGGTAACAGTCCGCTAATGCACCTTCATGCCAAAAATCAAGGTTCTAATGTCAATGGTTCTCCTTATTTTGCCGACGGAAGGATTAGGATCGACTCACTTCACTCACTCACTCATTACCGAACATAATGCTTTTACCAAATGCGAACAATACCAATAAAGCCTGGGAACAAAATACATAAGACAAGCGGATTTCACCTTTAGTAATGGCCAGTTATTCGTTGATTGCAAATTTAAGAGTAAGAATATCTCTTATAAAAGCTCCCATCTATCCGCACATGTCCGGTTGAATATCGCTAGATATTCAGGTGGACCTTCTTAAAACTAAAACCAGTACGAGGCTTCAGCAAAGATGCATCTGTGGCTTATTTGCTCCCGAGCACACCGGACGAAATTTCCTAGACGCATCTCACAGAAATTAACAATTTAAATCAGTGTGCGAAAAATGAACACCAGGCGCACTGAAGAGAAGATATATTTGATGTCGGCGTATAGTGAATGATGTTACCACTGTTCTCATATACCGAGAAAAACACACCCAGGCAAATCTCTGTCGAGGTTTGATTGGACTGCATTCATGCAGATGATTTCCAACTTGTGAATTTCAAAATTATATTTATTACCATCTGCGCGAACCCAGTCAAATCAAATCTCAAAAGAGATGTCCCTTGGCTTCTTCGCTTTGATGCATAATTGAAGTGGGTGCACCTAGTGCTAGAGTGGTTTTACAACTGATATGGAACTGGACATGTGTAGATGATTATTACTAAAAGGATTTATTGACCTCAGCCTTGTGGAAGAGAAAGTGCAACAACAGTGATGCTGATTTATATTTATCACAAAAAATATGGGTTCGTAGGGTTACAGGAAACCTAAAATTCATTTTGAATGACTGTAGGTCCTATAAATAACTGGGAAGCACTTGCATGTCATATAATTTTTATTCTGTCTATTGAAATCAGTTCCAGCATAACAAATGGTGGATTTGGAAAAAAAGCTGAAGAAAATAATTTAGAGAAAAAAAAAACGCAGGATGTTGTATTACATGGCATCACATTTTTTGGCCTAATATTTAAGTCCTTTTAGTCTTTCAAGGTTCGGTTTAAAAGCATTTGGAGGCAATGGATTGCTACACACCTAAAATTAAAGAATATTCTGTCAAATGGCATACCGGTACTCCCTATCTCACATTTCAAAGTCTATTTATAACAGTGTTCATGGTACTGCAGAGAAAAACATGTGACTCCACATTCATTGGAAGCCAGTTCATGGATCAATTCCGTCTGATTCACAATCAGTCCATGTTATACTCCTCTCAGTTCAGATATTAAAGATTCAGTTATTTTAATATTTTCTATGTGTTGTTCCCTGTATTATTCCATATATGAAGGCCTGTATCATTCAGTACTCTGTTGTTTCTCGAAAAATCATAATGTAAGAGTTAATATGTCCAGTCCACATTGAAGAGAGCATGGGTCTGCATTTTCAAAATGTCTTCTTTTATTTCTGTTTCTCTTCACTTCTGGTATTTCAATCCTCAAGCTGTAGAACAAAACAAATGTAAGTTATGATATATCTGAAAAATCTTAACTGACCCATAGAATCACATCAACATAGCAAGTATACTTCATTCTACCTTTTAAAGAGCTATTTTTTCACTGAAGTCATCTAAATGTCTACTTCACAATTGTCCATATAAGTTGTAGTGAACCCTAGCTACCGTTTCTCAATGTATACAATTACAAATTCATCTGACATGTCTGAAGGGTTCAAGGTACATATAATCTGACAGTCCAAAGAACCCTAAAGTCACCATATGAAGACAATTTGATCACTTACATTCTATTTGTCCATGTATAGGTGAACTTGTTTGTTCCTCAGCAATATGTAAGCTTAAACAATACTAACTATGCACTGAATAAGATATAATTATTTTTAGCACATAACTAGTATACTAGTATTACATACCCAGGAAAACAGATTATTTTTATCAACTTGTGAGATACATGTATTCCCCGAGAAATTGTAAATAGTTCAACCAAACTTGGAAGGCTGTGGTGAAATGAGTGATGAATGTTAATTAATATGGATGTAAAACCATTTTTTTTTACAAACATGCTACATAAATGATAATAGATTTTTTTTGCTATCCAAGATAAATTACCCAAATTTTGCTTGTGATGATAGCTTACATATTGATCTTCTACATTGAATTCTTCAACATATTTTGGGACTGAAACTGTCATTTTCTTGTTTTGTGAAAGATAATCTGTCCATGGGGTGAGAAAATTTAACTCATAAATTTTAAAGATTTTTACCCCATGAACCGATTATTTTTCTTGCAATAAGAAAATGACATTTAATGTCCTGGAATATTTTTAAAAAATCAGAATTAGTGATTCTAATACATTAAATATTGAAGGTAAATCTGAAAGCTAGCAGTGTAAATAACTTTGGGGTAATTAGTTAGATATTAAAGACTACGTATTTGTCCACTTATGTCTTATGAAATTACAAGAAAATATATTTATTTCTAGAAACACATCAAAATTCTAGAATAAGCTTACAGATCTTTCCAGATTTAATATCTACATGTAAAAACAAAGTTTTGTTTTTGTTTTTAGAAAACAATTTTTTGATGTGTAGTTATACATTTGTTCAGTGCCACCCACTGAATAAATAACAAACTCATCTGAAGCAATTGCTAATTAAAATTAGAATGTATCTTACTTTCAACTCCTCCACATATATGACAGCCAGTGTTCAGGTTTGAACTTTCCCTCCAACGTCAATGGTGGTTTTAGGTTCTGCAACATGAGAGCAAGAGTACACATGATTTGTGTATTAAAGGACAGGTTCAATTTTGATTTGTTTGCGCTAATGACATAATGTTTATAAAATACCTTTCATATTGCACATGGCGATATGATGTGTAGAATGAAAGTTTATTACACGAGAAACAGTTCAGTATATGATGTAGGTATCAAAATGTAGTACATGTATCATTTTCCACACAGCAAAACTACCATTCTTAGTTGATGTGATCTTAAAAAGTAATTGGATCAGCTTGATTCTGTTTATACATGTATAATGGGAAATCATGGCCTCAAACTTTAACAAGCACATTTTTTTTTGTTATAGCCATTGAACTAATTTACATATTCCGTATACAGTATCGCTGAATTTTTATCCAAGGTAAACTGCAAAATCATATGTCTTGATATCATCTAACAAGGCCCAAAGAATTCATCATTGCCAATGCCTGAGACAAGTTCAGATCATAAAACTATTACATATTTGTATATTTGTGTTTGTATATATTGCGCACAGAGAGGCCTCATTTGAAACAAAGAAATTAGATCTCTGGAAAACTAGGTGATTTTAGACTTCCTCATTAGAATTATTAGATATGGTAATTAAAAACATTCATCTTTTGTTACTTCACCTTAATAAGCCGATTCGATCATCAAAAAGTTGGACTGTGGCGTTGCCTCAAACAAATCGGCATCACAAGTCACTGTAAATTTAAATGAAATAATTTAATTTCTTCACAGATTAATATGTGAATCACAAAACCCTGAAATAAAATCAAAATATTGAAATTTGTGTGTGGGGGGGGGAGGAGGGGGCTGGAGTAATGGGAGCTAATTGTTGATATAATTTTAATTTACTGAATATATATAGGCCCTAAATAGGCAGTAAAAAATATATGAATATGAATAATATAATATATAAACGGTTGCAATCCGATTTTGGGTGAAATATTTTAACAGAATGACGACTGACAATGTGAATATCAACACGTGCGGGACTGTAACCTGTAAAACACACCAATTCAGTCACCGCACCCTTTGCCTTTAAATTGGTGCTCAACTTGAACTACTGAATGCAACAACAAATGGAAGGTCTCAAAACAAGCAGGGATATGTACTTTATAAACACCCAAGTTGAGCTAATTCTGAGTCGTCGGATAATGTTTTTGAAAACATTATTTACCCACTATTTTACAGCATTTCGTGCCAAACTTGCTTCACAATGGCGCCAAGACGGGACACTCTCATCGCACAAAGTTGTCAATATTTTTACAAATACATCAGCCTCTGTCCTATTTTGTACGAGTTAGCCAGTCATTGGCACCCATACTCTATAAATATGTTCATGTTCAAGCAGAAACCACAAACTGAAATAGTAAAAACTGACATAAAAGACACCAACCTGCTGTTGCAATGTTGACAACTTCTGCGTCTTCGCAAGTCACGTGATTCGGCTCAAGGGGTCAAGGTCGCGTCAACAAAATGCTGGCCAAGGCCTAACCCTATATGCAGCGAAGGATGACGTAGCGTAATGTGGGTTAGGTATCCAGACTACCTCACATAGGCTTCACATTACCTCATACGACCCCATCGGCCCATTAGAAACCCCGCTCGATCCCAAAACGTCTATTTCCATACCCTTTGGCCACCGCGCATGCGCAGAATGGTGACAACGCCCGAGCCGCTAGTCCAGTCCGATGCCCCTTCATGAATGCTTCACATTGATACCTCATACGAACCCATTGGACCATTAGTGGCTCCCCTAGCTCCAAAACGTCTATTTTCATACCCTTTGGCCACCGCGCATGCGCAGAATGCCGATATTTCACCCCCACACCCAGCCCATTAGATGCCCCTTCACGAATGCTTCACTTTGATACCTCACTCGACCCCATCGGACCATGCAGCGTATTTGAAGTCTGGGGACTACTTTTTCTCCGCGGAAGCTTTTTCCCGCGACCGCATCACCGCCGGACCGCATCACCGCGGATGAATACATTCCCTGCAACAATTGGAACTCTCCTGTGTTGGAGGTAGCTTTTTGGTCATTCTGCCGGAACTATAGTGCACTTGACCTCTCCACCTCGTTTCCTCCCCCAATATGCAAATTTTTGGGATCAAGTTGACTCGAAAAGCACTTACACTACTACTCACGCAGACGGAATCACCGATAAACATGAAAAATATGGCAAAGATCAGTTCTGATTAGCAGATGTCTGATGCCAAGTTCCACCCCAACAGGTTCATTATCTTGGAAACTACATGAGAATAACATAAAAAAGAAACAAAAAACAAAAATCCAAAAATGAAGTCGCTTTCCCAAGATTTAACGGACATTTTTATTCTCCTGCGAGGCCCATACCCAGAACAGATTCTTGCTACAGATCTGTAGAGCAACATCGTCAGATCTAATCTCAGACACCTTGCTGTCGAATTTGACAGATGTAACAAAACCTGGGAACCGATCTTCACCAAAGTCACAATATTTCTATGAACGAGTTGGCGTGTCTGCCAAACTTCGTTAAATTGAGAAGATTTTGAGGGTTCTGCCACATTTCCTTGCGCACGGTAGGTATCCAAACAGATCTCTACCAGTGCAAACGATCTCAACCCGTAATGAAATTATCTCTACCGGTGCGTGAAGCGAGAAATTGTTAGATTTTGGAGAGGAGCATGCCCGGTCAAGGCAAAATAATCAGCCAAGCACCGAAAAGGTCTGTAAACCACATAGCACAGCGTAGGCCTACCCCATTCTCATGGCATCAGATTGTATATCTCCTATTGTCGTATATACCGACGGTTTACCGACGGTTTGGAGGTTACAAACTCTGACGTTGGGAGAATGAGCGTACCCATATGAGTATCTAGATTTATAGCACGTGCAAGCTAAAGCCTGATGTATTTTCGTTATTTTTTAATTAGGAGAATCGCCTCCATCATCAAAGAATGGTCTATTTTAGGGCATATCTGACTGTACACCAGCTGTGTTTGTCCCTTTAATTATGGTTTATTGTTCAAGTAACTAAAATAATTAAGCCTCAAAGTCGTCCTGTTTGATTGGGAGAAGAATTTCAATCAAAATCACTATTCATTTTACAACGATCTCTACCATGAGTTTGTGATATGCATGTTTTTCTGTGCTGAAGTTGACAACGATCTCTATCAGCGCTTACAGTGTTGGAATAGGCTTACTCTGGGGGATTTATACGCTGAAACCAATGAGTCTACAAGGGAAATCAAGCCCGGGACAAAATCATATTACCATGTTAGGGGGATCCCGCTAAAATAGAGGTAAAAGAGGTCGTTTGCTAAAAAGTAACTTGTTATTTATCTAATCTAATAGGCCAAATATCGGTCACGCTACTGGAACAACATTGACTGGTTCTTAAAATGGCGAATTAATTAAAGGACAAGGAACAATAGATAGATTAATGCGCCTGAAGTTTTGGAGCATTGATGACGAAGGAATCAAAGTTATTGAGTAAAAACGACCGTTTGTATATCTCCATTTTATAGAGCGAGATCGCTCAAACATGGTAATATGATTTTGTCTTTATTGGTTTTCGTATATATTTATTGATAAGGATCTCCCTAACATGATTACGTTGGGGGAAAAGAACAACGTGCTATCAACACGCTGATGCTTTCGACAAAAAGATACATTTACCGGTACACAAATGACATTATCCCCCAACGACAGTTTCCCCAGCGACATTTTCCCGAGGGACATTTTCCCCCACGACAGTGTCCCCACACGACATTTTCCCCAGGCGACATTTTCCCCACCCTAATATAAAGAAAGCTACAAATAAATTTGAAGTTATTTATTCGGATCGTAGCTTAAGAAGATTATATGTCAATGAATGAAAAGTGATCAAAAATTCCCGCTGCATGAAAGCGGCAAAAATTTGATATTATTATTTGATCACTTCATCAAGCCTACATAAGACTCTCCTACGTGCAAACTTAAAAAAATTCAAGGTGGAGAAATGACCGCGACTGCGATTGTCGGCAGATCGTAATTATTACAGCACGTAATATTAGGGTGGGGGAAAATGTCGCCTGGGGAAAATGTCTTGTGGGGATACTTTCGTGGGGAAAAATGTCGGTGGAGAAAATGTCGCTGGGGAAACTGTCGTTGGGGGATAATGTCGGTACCCCTACACGAGTAAAGGCGATTTGAAATTGAAAAAAAGAGATGGTACGATAAGGCGGCAGTTTGGCCTATACGTGGTGCGGTTGAAATAGAAAAAATAAACTGACTCCATTTAGGTCATTTTTTTTTTCAGGAAATAGTACATGCTACGAATTCCAATTTCATGTCAATACGCCACAGAAAACGAATTTCGACCGAACTCTCCATTTTCACTCTGAGATAACCTTTCTATACCTCCAAGAGCGGGGAGTATCTCTTAGATGGATAATATCGATTGTATGTCGTGATATTGTTGGTCCCGCCCCATCGAGCTTGTGCGGACTGCAGTTGACAGGTGTTTAGTTGATCTTGGTTTGATTTGGGCAGAAAAAAAACATAATCTCCTCAATTTTGAGTCATTGCAGATTAATCTGTAGGCCTATTCATTAACTCACAGCTAACATATATCTACATAGATGTATATTTCCCAGCGCCCAGAATCTCTCTGTGAGAACGTTTGCGTGACAGCTGCTTGTCTTAGCATTATGAAATTATATTCAACTTCCTCACGGGCTCCATTCACTCATGTAATCTAGCCCCGCCCCCCTCACGTGCTCCATTCACTCGTGTAATCTAGCCCCGCCCTCCCCGACAATGACGCTGAATGTAAGATAAAATTCGTTTAACCTCCTAATATGGTCACATAAAAGTCTACAAAATAAGAGTGATCAACCAAGGAAGGTTCTGAGATATGATAAATTTGCTATACGTCGCCCATGCGGGGTAATACGCGATTATATTTGGTTTATCTCGCCATATTTTTTCTGAGGCGCAAAGAAACCAACTATCACCCCATATTACCCCACAAGGGCAACATATAATTAATAATGTGGCTCAATCCAATTGTGGCACAAATTTGTTATCGTCTTACGTATATACTTATAACATAAGAAAACACAATGTGGGAGCGCCCAGCTCCACGCCCTGGGACTCAGTCCAAATAGTTCTGTCATTCACCTGAGCAAGCCATTTACAATGACATATAAATTATATCTCTACATCAGACTGTTATCGAGTTATGAGACAACACATTTTAGGAGGACGGCTCTCCGCTGAATGTAGTATTGGATGCTTGTTCTTGGCGTACTAAATTCAGTCTCTGAATACATATATTTTAATTAAATGAATTGACAAAAATCAATTATCTTACAACTTTCTACATTAAAAGTTGAATAATTCAAAACAAGCAACAAAAAAATGAGACGCCATGGACTAGATCGCAACGTTCATAGGAGACAGGCCAAATTTTACAAGCGTAGTCAAATACTTTTCGAGAAATACTAGATGAATACTTGAAGTTTGACCCAAAAAAACATGAATTGCAGGCAAGCACCTAAAAGGCACATGGACCCCTCAGCCTGTTTTTATTAGTCAAGTAGAATCAGGGCTGCATCTAGAGCCAATTTAGTTCCGAAAAACGTATGGGCGCCCAAAACTCAAATGAAACAAAAAACGAAAGGATTTCTGAAGGAAATAGTCCTAGAAAAAGCTTCTGGGTGTCTCAATATCGATCCGATTGCATAGCTGGGTATTGAATTTCATGTTAATAAACCTGTTTTGTGACCACAGGCTCTTTGCGCCAAAATTCACTAAAAAAATTAGACCCTCAATAATGAATTATGAAAAGGATTGAACTGGGAGTTTGGGATCGGAACCTGCAAAAAATCCCTGGATACAGCCGTGCGGATACAGTTTGTGTGATTTCTGTACCATATATAATAGTCTTTGTTTTCACGTAAGTCGTGTGCTGGGATTACAGCATGAAGAAAGTGTAGCTCTATCAGTGGCAATTTATGCATTGCACAAGTGTGATAAGTTAATGGCATAGAAACACAATGATTGACACAAGCCCACCTTTATCATTATTGGGGAGGGGGGGGTTGGCATAAGCTCCAGGTATGCAAACTGGTTCAAAATTGCCCAGAGCCAGGCTAGAAATGGGCTCTCCTAATCACTCGTTTTAACCCTATCTGGCCTGGGCTTTTTGGGGCCTGTCCAGGCCTGGGGGCCGAAATGGCCCCCCCTCCCTAATTATTTTTCTTACCCCTTGAGCTAGGGGGCTGAAACTTATTACACTATATCCTTGGGTCAAGCTCTACCAGAAAATGTAAAAAAAAATCCAAGATGGCCGCTTTGATGACGTCACAGTGAAGTCATTTTCAAAAACGGCATTTTTTGGACGATTTTTGGGTCAGATTTTCCGAATTTTTTATTTTTGAAATTTCTCCACAAAAATGGCATAAAAAATTAGCAAATATTGATGTGATATGAAATAAAATAGTTTTTGCCCACTTTTCATCGCAGAAAAGCAGAAATTTTGAAGAAATATGACAAAAACATCACTTTTCTTGTGCCCCACGTGGCCGCCATCTTGAATTTACCCATGATCCTATGCTCGGGGGGTTATGCAAATGGGCTCAAAATAACCCCAATAAGATAAACTCTAAAATTACGGAGTTTCAGCTCTCCATTTTTGCCAATTTCCAAGGTACAGTAACATGTTTGATGACAAAAATTGTAGCATTATGGTGTACCAGTTAAATGTGTGGACAGAAATATGGTTCATGCACAAGTTTTAGGATAAATCAGATCATGTAGAATAGAATAATTTAACAGCAAAATTGAAGAAAAATGTTGTCCTTCATTTAAGGCGACGCGAAATTCAAACTAACAGGGTTTCCATGCTGCAGGGATTCCCCTGCCAGTTATTTCATATCATACTTCTGAAATAAAATATGTTCTGTGCAAAAGCTTTAGGATAAATCATATGATGTTCAGTAGAATGATTTAATAGCAAAATTGAAGAAAAAATTTGTCCTTCATTTAAGGCGACGCGAAATTCAAACTAACAGGGTTTCCATACTGCAGGGATTCCCCTGCCAGTTATTTAATATCATACTTCTGAAATAAAATATGGTTTGTGCAAAAGCTTTCGGATAAATCGATGTAGCAAAATTGAAGAAAAATGTTGTCCTTCATTTAAGGCGACGCGAAATTCAAACCTAACAGGGGTTCCATACTGCGGGGAACCCCCCGCCGGTTATTTCCTCTTGTACTTCTGAAATAAAATAATGTCACCAACCTGTTAGTTATTACTATAAAGGATTTAATTTTAGGTGATTCCGCATGTGTGTGTGAAAAAACAATGTACACTGGATCTCATACATATCACATGAAGCTGAGAAGCTGTGGATAGGAAAAGTGTAGCATCATGTAAGCTCCCAGATAAATGGGAATTGGGGGGTTCCATCGAATGATAATCTTGAATCTTGAATGGACCAGGCTTTCTTGTATCAGGGGACCTTCAAAAGTCACAATGAAACATGCAACCAAGGGTTCCCGCTGAGCCATCAATAAACAATACGAGAGATCCTGAAGGATCTTGGCGCCCACCATTGTCCGATAATTGTAAGCTAATGACTAGAGGATCTTTTTGTCCATTGTTACTAAGAACAAACGATTGATTTGTAATTTTGTTTACAGAATTTCGAATCTGATCGGAAAAGGGGCACTGAAAAACACCAAGATATAATCTAAGTTTCAGGAGTTTCAAGATTTCTAGGAACTGTACTTATGTCAGTTGTTATAATACAAGAGAAATGAGCAAAGTTAGTCTGAAAGTGAAATTACATGTACGGAGGATCCTTCGCCTTTGTTTTGTAGTATTTTTTTATTTATTTTTTTGCACGTTTCATCATGGTGTACTGGAAGCGAGGACCAATCTCTTTGACACTTTGGCATGAGCTATGAAACATACTTAAGATTTCATAATTAGGAACGAATGCTAATTCTGTTCTGTTCACTGGGCTAGTTTGAGATATCTCTTTTAAGATACCATGCTCGAAAATAGTAATATGGTACAAGGGATCCGGTCCGCGCAGTAATGCTGAAACTTCAAAAGTGCCTAAATCCTGATTATCTCCCTTGGATCGAAACATCCAGTAGTCTACAGTTGTCGAGTTGTGACGTTGAGTCACAAGAGTGACGTCCCTTCATGTAGCCGACCCACCGGCAGACGAAAGGTTGGAGCAGTTCACTTGCTACTGCAAGGACTAAAGAAAACGGATTTAAAATTTCAAGAAATACATTTTAATTCCGAATTATTTGAACTCCTTGATATGGAAGGTGAAGGTATGGATATTCTCTATAGTCAATATATAGAATATGTCCCACCGTTTGATCCGCCGACAACTCGAGAATACCGTATTAATTTGAAGCGTAACTTGGATTTTCGAATCGGACCAAAAAAGGTATCTTGCACTACTAGGCCCCATGTGGGACCTGTGTACCAAATTTCAGAAAGATCCATGAAATATTTCCTGAGAATTTACGATAACAATGTTTCTAGGGGAAATTCAAGATAGCCGCCTTGTGGTCATATTGGATTTTCGATTCGAACCGAAAAAGGTATATATATGTTTATTTCATGTATCTTGCACAACTAGACCATAAGGGGAACCTGTGTACCAAATTTGAGAAAGATCCATGCAGTACTTCCTGAGAAATCACGATGACAAAGTGGCATGGGAAAATCCAAGATGGTCGCCTGTTGGCCATGTTGGATTTTTGAATCGGACCAGAAAAGGTATCTTGCACAACTAGACGACAAGGAGAACTTGTGTACCAAATTTAACAAAGATCCATGCAGTAGTTCCTGAGAAATCACAATAACAATGTTCCATGGGGTAATCCAAGATAAAAGCCTGATGGACATATTGGATTTTGGAATCGGACCAGGAAAGGTATCCTGCACAACTGGACGACAAGGGGAACCTGTGTATCAAATTTGTGAAAGATCCAGGCAGTACTTCCTGAGAAATCGCGATAACAAGATTTCATGGGGAAGTCTAAGATGGCCGCCTGGTGACCATATTGGATTTTCGATTCGGACAGGAAAAGACATCTTGCATATGGAGACCCTAAGGTGAACCTGTGTACCAAATTTGAGAAAGATCCATGCAGAAGTTCCTGAGAAATGACGATAAAGTTTCATGGGGAAATCCAAGATGGCTGCCTGGTGGCCATATTGGATTTTCGAATCGGACCAAAAAAGGTATCTTGCACAACTAGACCCCAAGGGGAACCTGTGTACCAAATTGAGAAAGATCCATTAGGTAGTTCCTGTGAAATCGCGATAACACGGTTTCATGGGGAAATCCAAGATGGCTGCCTGTTGGCCATATTGGATTTTCGAATCGGACCAGAAAAGGTGTCTTGCACAACTAGACCCCAAGGGGAACCTGTGTACCAGATTTGAGAAAGATCCATGGAATAGTTCCTGAGAAATCGCGATGACAAGATTTCATGAGGAAATCCAAGATGGCTGCCGGTGGCCATATTGGATTTTCGAATCGGACCAAAAAGGGTATCTTGCACAACTAGACTCCAAGGGGAACCTGTGTACCAAATTTGAGAAAGATCCATGCAGTAGTTCCTGAGAAATCGCGATAACAAGGTTTCGTGGGGAAATCCAAGATGGCTGACTGGTGGCCATATTGGATTTTCGAATCGGACAAGAAAAGGTATCATGCACAACTAGACCCCAAGGGGAACCTGTGTACCAAATTTGAGAAAGATCCATGCAGTAGTTCCTGAGAAATCGCGATAACAAGATTTCATGGGGAAATCCAAGATGGCTGCCTGGCGGCCATATTGGATTTTCGAATCGGACCAGAAAAGGTATCTTGCACAACTAGGCCCCAAGGGGAACCTGTGTACCAAATTTAAGAAAGATCCATGCAGTAGTTCCTGAGAAATCGCGATAACAACGTTTCATAGGGAAATCCAAGATGGCTGCCTGGTGGCCATATTGGATTTTCGAATCGGACCAAAAAAGGTATCTTGCACAATTAGAACCCAAGGGGAACCTGTGTACCAAATTTGAGAAAGATCCATAAATTAGTTCCTGAGAAATCGCGATAACAAGAATTGTTTACGGACGGACTGACGGACGGACGACGGACCACGGACGACGGACGACGGACCACGGACGAAAAGCGATTTGATCAGCCGACCATCTGGTGATGGTGGGCTAAAAAAAATAATTAAAAATCATGGAATCATCATAGCCATCTGAAAATCTAATCATTTCATCAGTCAACATCTAGGAAGCTCTCCCCAAAGTTTGGTCAAGCCCGACTTCATAGATCTGCAGATATTTAGCGGACAAGAACATGTTGGCGGACGCTAGGACGGACGGACGGACGGACGTACGTACATGGCAACGACAAGACCCCACAGGTCTCCAACAGTACCCGAAGTGCTACCTCCCAGTCAGAGGAAAATCCTGTTCTCAGGAAAAAGGCCTTTGTCAGGACAGTGACTCACTGCAGGGCTAATGACAGGACAATGAAGCTCTGCTGCTACCAGTGGAGCGAGTAACTGAGTGGTGGAGAGTGGTCAATAAAGCTCTCCCACTGACTTAGTAGGCTCCATGCTCAGACCATGGAGTCTATATTTTCCATGCTCAGACTAAGTTATTATGGGACATTTTGTTCACCCACTAGGCACTTCTGATAACATATAATTCAAATTAATTGATTTGTATATATGGATTGCTGAGCATGGCAAGTTAAACGTAAAGTTTGAATTAATTTAACATTGGCTGAAGAGAACGTAAAGTTTAAATTAATTTGACATTGGCTGAAGAAATAACAAATTTATAGAAAAATAAAAATAATCTAAAAAGCAATTGGTTCTAAATTATTTGTCAAACCCAGGGTTGATTGTTAAAACTATACTCTACATTGAAATATATCCATGCAAATTCAGCATGTATGTTATACTTAGACTACAAGAGATTGTGGTAATACGTGTAATGCATACACAATGTTATAGATATAAAAAAATATTGTCTTACATTTATTTTGAAAAGTTATTTGCAACATGAGCAGTGTGACTAACGTCACAGGACCTACGAAGTAGAGTAGGCATTAGGACTCGAACGCGAACTCAACCCTTGGAAATCCCCACCCCCAGTTGAATCCTGCCTATATTAAGATGGGCACCGCCCAAGTCAGAATCGCCAGTGATTTTCATCAAAAATCACCAGGAATTTTCATCAAAAGTAGGTCAGCTCAGAACTTGTTGGTAACAGTCTTCTAATGCGCCTTCATTTTAACTAAAAGAAACAGATTGAATAATAAAGGTTCAGTAGATTTCAAGCTTTACGTGTGAAAATACATTTACATCTCTTTAATGGTTTTCAGTGCCCTTGTCCATTATTTTCCCAACAATACAACATATTTTTATATATAGTACTATAGTAGAAAGGTTGCATTTATGTAGTTTACGGTAGTTCAACTCAAGACCAACACCTTCTCTGCACAAGATAATAATGATTCTATGTCATTCTCCTGAGCATAACCGGTACAACGACGAATAAATAGCGTCTCTACATCACGTTGTTAGCTAGATATATGAGACAACACATTTTGGGTATCGGCAATCTGATGAATGTACTCTTCCGGTTTTCTTGTTCCACATTATATTCTATGGCGGTTAATCGGTGATTTTCTTCATTAATAAATGTTAAACCACCTCAGCTTCGTTGTGTGAATCGGAATTGCATTGGTGTGACACACCAACACACTCCGTGGCAGTGAATCTGTATTAAGATTTGAAATGACAAGAAAAATTTAGACATATTTTGTTTACACATGTAATTTTTTGTTTAAATTATATCCAAGTGTGATATATAGGCCTAGTCAATATTCAAGAGGTACAAAAAAAACTCAAGTTATCATATTTCCACATCATGATCAAAGTTACTTTATCTAGTTAAATTCTACCAAAAGAAGACCCTTTAAACATGCCGTCATGGCTTTGTTTCGCCCTCAGTAAACTGTTATCATTGTCGCTCACACAGACTAATCTGAAGGCTGATACCACATCTTTCCTTCTTCTGCTGGGTTATTGCACCACGCTGACTTAATTGGTTGATGTAGGATATTTCACCATCAGTGAGTAATCTGACCTGAATTTGAAGCCTGCTGTGGTCAGTGATGAAATGTTTGGATGTGAAATAGGATACACGTTAAAGGCCACAGTTTACATGTATCTATAACAATATACTGAATTGTGTGTATTAAGGCTGGCATAGCGGTGTAGATAAATGCACTAACAAATGATGGAAAATTAGCATTTCCTATTTCATACATGGCGAATTGTCCCAGATGCACGTTAAGATTAACCTCAGTAATAGGGCCATGTGGCATACAGTGGTATTTTTAGCAGCAGTGGGTAATTTGACCTGAATTTGAAGCCTGATGTGGTCAATGATGAAATGTTTGGATGATACACGTTAAAGGCTACCGTTTACATATATCTATAACAATATACTGAAGTGTTAATTATAAATCTGATTTTAATCAGAATTATTTCAGATCAGAACTTGCTGGTAACAATGCCCTAATGCACGTTCATGCCAAAAATCAAGGTTCTAATGTCAACGGTTCTCCTTATTTTGCCGACGAAAGGATTCGGATGGACTCACTCACTACCGGACAATTTGCGATCTGTAGCCTACTTCGTAGGAAAATTATTTGGCCAATCCATTATTCATAAATTGTTAGTATTTTTAATGCATAACTGACAATTTGAATCTATCCATTCAAATGTAAATATATTATACATACATGGCAGTGTGACTATGCGTCACAGGACCTACGAAGTAAGGTAGGCATTAGGACAGGCACTGAGCTCTTGGCAATCCCCTCCCTCCCCCCCAGCCCCAATTTGAAATCCTGCCTATATTAAGATGGGCACATGCAGCCCAAGTCAGAATCACCAGAGATTTTCATCAAAAATCACCAGAAATTTTCGATTAAAACAGTATTGAATATTTTGTTGAAGATTAAAAGTGATGGGATTGAATGAATAGTTTACCAGTTACTGTGCTGATGTGAATCTGTGACACACCAACACACTCTGTGGCAGTGATTCTGTGACACACCAACACACTCCGTCGCAGTGATTCTGTATCGCTTAATCAAGGAATCAAAATTTGAAATGACAAGAAAAATTTAGACATAATTACACATGTAATGTTTTTGTTTAAATTATATCTCAGTGTGATATATAGTCAATATTCAAGAAGTACAATCAAAGTTACTTTATCTAGTTAAATTCTACCTCAAGAAAATAAATTAAGACCCTTTAAACATGCCGTCAATGCCAGATGTTGAGTTTTATACAGCTGTAGATCAGGGCTCTGGGTGCATATATCATGTTTCCATACCCTTAATGCACACAACAGCGGCAAAACAAAGCCTCCTTGAACAACCTATTTTTAGCCTATCTCAAACCTAACATGCTTGAGCCATACATGTATAACACACTTTCATTTGAGAGTCCAGACATTCCACCATTCATGTGAACAAATTGTACTAAACATGGAATAATTAAATTCACACTACCCATTTCTACAGTATCAGTACTATGTTACTATCTGTAGCAGTTGAAAACCAATAAAACTTAAACAATTAAAACCAGTAAATAAATTTGTCTGTTGAATAACAGAAAATATGGTATGGAGATTTGAATGAGTAAACTACTAAACAGCTTACATGATACCAACAACATGTCCCAACACAAGCTGATAAATTCCTTGGGTGGCTTGCAGGACAGCTTTGTTTCACCCTCAGTAAATTTTATCATTGTTGCTCACAGGCTAATCTGAAGGATGATACCAGATCTTTCTATGTTCTGCTGGGTTATTGCTTCAGGCTGACTTAATTGGTTGATGTAGGATATTTCATCATCAGTGGCAATTTGACCTAAATTTGAAGCCTGCATGATTTGGTCTGTGATGAAATGTTTGGATGTGAAATAGGATACACGTTAAAGGCCACAGTTTACATATATCTATAACAATATACTGAATTGTGTGTATTAGGAATGGCAAGTTGCCTGGTATTAGCAGTGTAGATAAATGCACTAACAAATGATGGAAAATTAGCATTTCCTATTTCATACATGAGCAGTGTGACTAACGTCACAGGACCTACGAAGTACAGTAGGCATTAGGACTCGAACGCGAACTGAACTCTTGGAAATCCCCACCCCCAGTTGAAATCCTGCCTATATTAAGATGGGCACCGCCCAAGTCAGAATCGCCACTGATTTTCATCAAAAATCACCAGAAATTTCCATCAAAAATAGGTCAGCTCAGAACTTGTTGGTAACAGTCTCCTAATGCGCCTTCATTCCAAAATAAATAACGATCACCGATTTAATTTTACATTTTGTTTTTAAAGGAAACAGATTGAATAATATAGGTTCACTAGATTTCAAGCTTTACGTGTGAAAATATATCTACATCTCTTTAGTGGTGTTTAGTGCCCTTGTCCAGGATCAAAACAACTTTTTAAATCACATTATTTTCCCAACAATACACCAAATTTTTATATATAGTACTATAGTATAGAAAGGTAGCATTTATGTAGTTTACGGTAATTCAACTCGAGACCAACACCTTCTATATGCACAAGATAATAATGATTCTATGTGATTCTCCTGAGCATAACCGGTACAAAGACGAATAAATAGCGTCTCTACATCACGTTGTTATCTAGATATATGAGACAACACATTTTGGGTATCGGCAATCTGATGAATGTACTATTCCGGTTTCCTTGTTTCACATTATATTTTATGGCAGTTGATCGGTGATTTTCTTTATGATAAACGTTAAACCACCTCAGCTTCGTTGTGAAAACAGCGCTGAATTTTTGAGGGTTACAGGCTACAGCTTACATATATATAACAATATACTGAAGTGTTAATTATAAATCTAATTTTAATCAGAATTATTTCAGATCAGAACTTGCTGGTAACAATGCCCTAATGCACGTTCATGCCAAAAAAAGGTTCTAATGTCAACGGTTCTCCTTATTTTGCCGACGAAAGGATTCGGATGGACTCACTCATTACCGGACAATTTGCGATCTGTAGCCTACTTCGTAGGAAAATAAATAACGATCGCCGATTTAATTTTACAATTTTTTAATTAAAGGAAACAGATTGAATAATATAGGTTCAGTAGATTTCAAGCTTTACGTGTGAAAATACATTTACATCTCTTTAATGGTTTTCAGTGCCCTTGTACAGGATCAAAACAACTTTTTGAATCACATTATTTTCCCAACAATACAACAAATTTTTATATATAGTACTATAGTAGAAAGGTAGCATTTATGTAGTTTACGGTAATTCAACTCAAGACCAACACCTTCTATGCACAAGATAATAATGATTAACCTCAGTAATAGGGCCATGTGGCATAGTGGAATGTGTTTCAATGACAGGGTATTTTTAGACGGACAGTAACTGATACTCATTAAATGCGATAAAACGCTGGAGCAAAACGGACCACAGTTTTCTTGGCAATGATGAAATGTTTGGATGTGAAATACGATACACGTTAAAGGCTAGAGTTAACATATATCTATAACAATATACTGAAGTGTTAATTATAAATCTAATTATAATCAGAATTATTTCAGATCAGAACTTGATGGTAACAATGCCCTAATGCACGTTCATGCCAAAAATCAAGGTTTTAATGTCAACGGTTCTCCTTATTTTGCCGACGAAAGGATTCGGTTGGACTCACTCATTACCGGACAATTTGCGATCTGTAGCCTACTTCGTAGGAATATACTTTCCTGCTTCATAATCCTATAAAACAACATCAGTATGCTTGAAATAACTCTTAGAGTCACATGTCCTACGTGTGTGATTTCAAGGTCCTTTCTCAATGCTCTGTTTTGAGTGTTGTTTTGAGTGTTGGCTGTTTTGAGTGTCTGATATTAAAAATACAAATAATCTAAAAAGAGGTTTGATCTAAATCATTTGTCAAACCCAGGGATGATTGTTAAAACTGTACTCTAATGAACCTTAAAATTAAAAATATATATATTTGAATAAAATGCCTTTTCTTAGTGTCTTAGTGTTTTTTCTCTTAAAAACTTATCAATATAATAGAGAATATTTAGTGTTGCTCAAATAAATTAAAATGCCCATTTAAACCAGGAAATCTGAATGGACTAAACTTTACTGCAATATGATGAGCTTTGAAGTCAGAGACTTTCTGTCTACTTCGTTTCTAGGCTCACGGTTATGGAAGGCCAAATGTCCAAATAATCCGAAACTCACAGTTATTAAATCGAAAACCTAATTTTTCAAACAGAAAACTTAAGTTATCAAAGAGAAAACCTAGGTTTTCGAATTATCAAAGACTGGGTTTAGGTTTTCGATTCAATAACTGTGAGTTTCTGATTATTTGGACATTTGACCTTCCATACGGCTGTGAAGGCCGCATCTCCCCAGGCCAGGTAGGCTTAACCGTATGGGCATTGATGTTTCTGTCCAGCTCCAAAATGAGGAAAACTATAGCAAGCTGAAATTTTGCGACTTTTTAATTCCTCATATTGGGGTCATTTTGAGCCTATCTGCATACCGATAACCCTCCAAGAGGGAATAATGAAAAAATTAAAAACTCTCTGAGGGTAGGGCTACCAGGAAACTGATGTTTTTGGATTTTTTCTTTCAAAATTACGAATATCCGTAACATGGAATTTCCTGTTCCTACGAAGTAGGCTACAGATCGCAAATTGTCCGGTAATGAGTGAGTCCATCCGAATCCTTTCGTCGGCAAAATAAGGAGAACCGTTGACATTAGAACCTTGATTTTTGGCATGAACGTGCATTAGGGCATTGTTACCAGCAAGTTCTGATCTGAAATAATTCTGATTAAAATTAGATTTATAATTAACACTTCAGTATATTGTTATATATATGTAAGCTATAGCCTGTAACGTGTAGGCTATCCTGTTTCACATCCAAACTATGTATGTCATCATTGCCAAGAAAACTGTGGTCCGTTTTGCTCCAGCGTTTTATCGCATTTAATGAGTAGGCCTATCAGTTACACTCCGGCTAAAAATACCCTACTGCATATACCCTCAAAAATTCAGCGCTGTTTGCACAACGAAGCTGAGGTGGTTTAACGTTTATCATAAAGAAAATCACCGATCAACTGCCATAGAATATAATGTGAAACAAGGAAACCGGAATAGTACATTCATCAGATTGCCGATACCCAAAATGTGTTGTCTCATATATCTAAATAACAACGTGATGTAGAGACGCTATTTATTCGTCTTTGTACCGGTTATGCTCAGGAGAATCACATAGAATCATTATTATCTTGTGCATAAAAGGTGTTGGTCTCGAGTTGAATTACCGTAAACTACATAAATGCTACCTTTCTATACTATAGTACTATATATAAGAAATTGGTGTATTGTTGGGAAAATAATGTGATTTAAAAAGTTGTTTTGATCCTGGACAAGGGCACTAAAAACCAGTAAAGAGATGTAGATGTATTTTCACACGTAAAGCTTGAAATCTAGTGAACTTATATTATTCAATCTGTTTCCTTAAAAAAAAATGTAAAATTAAATCGGTGATCGTTATTTATTTTGGAATGAAGGCGCATTAGGAGACTGTTACCAACAAGTTCTGAGCTGACCTATTTTTGATGGAAATTTCTGGTGATTTATGATGAAAATCAGTGCCCATCTTGATATAGGCAGGATTTCAACTGGGGGTGGGGATTTCCAAGATTTCAGTTCGTGTTCGTGTCCTAATGCCTACTGTACTTCGTAGGTCCTGTGACGTTAGTCACACTGCTCATGTAAAACAACGCGGCGATCAATATAATTCGTATAATAGATATTTTGAAACATTGTTCTGTATTATATTATGCAGTAAAGTAAAAATAAAATAAAATTGGACTTGTCAAACCTGCACTTTACAGTGTGCAAAAATATTTCTGTTCTTCTTGTAGATAATTTGATTTGAAATAAAGTGCTTTTCTCCTAATTTAGTTGAATTACTTAGCTACACATAATTAAGTAACATATATTTATTGAATGGAATACAAATGTGCTGTTAAAAATGATTACCTGTATATGTTGATTGATTTTTTACTTTTCTAATATTTGTATTATTAACAAGAGCCCAAGGGGCTTCAATATACGCCCGTATATCTGGAGTTACATTGGTTCAAATTTCAAGGTTGTTTAATAGCCTTGATTCCAATTGATCTAGCAATCCAGAGAAAGGTCTACAATTATTTGCTTATAACAATGTAACATATATCATATCTTATAATTGAATGATAAACTAAAATGAGCTTAACTCTTGGTAACTAGTTGAACTTGAAGCAAGAGCTGAGAGCTCACATATCCCACACTGAAATCGACAATAGTCAAACACAAGAAAATAGTAGTTTTCCTGCAAATGGATTCCTTTCAGACGAGAGAATTTTTCATGAAGGAAGAAGAAAGTGATGAAGTAAACCTTTGTTCTTGAGTTAATAAATAGGTGTGAAGTTCATAAAGGACTCCTCTTCCCGTTAAATTAGTAAATGTATGGGGGTTTTTTCACAACAGTGATCTCATATGTATGGCTCCACTTTGCCATGCGAGTAAGGTATACTCAAAGTTTGGTACCAATCCATACCTTGAAACTAGAGCTATCGCATGGACAACAAATGTTAAAGGTCAACCCAAACGCTCTGAGGTCAAAAATATAAAAAAATAGTCCTTTCGATTCTGAAAATAATGATATTTTTTTCATAATTTTGTGCAGTCTGGTTGGCGAGATATTGCCGTTTGAAAGGTGAAAATCGCTCTCCTGTCAATTCCAGCTGTGACGTCACGGAGGAAAGCCGTCTTGTATTCTCTATGTTAAAGCCGTATACCACAGTCGTAAGTAGCTGCTGATTTCTGGAGATTTTCGGAGTATCGGGGCATGATTTGTTAAATATGCCGCGACGTTGTGTAGTGGGAGGTTGCAGTTTTACTATAGATGACGGTGTTAGTATTCATTTGTGGCCTAAAGACGAGAAAATCGCTGCAAATTGGACGAAATTTGTACGCAACACGAGAGTGTGGAAAGAGGGCCCGAGCCAGTACTCGTATAATTTGCTCGGCACATTTTGACAGAAATTATACATCATTCGAGGACATCTACAGCGTAGCAGTTGAATTCGGGTACAAACCAAAACTAAAGAGAACAGCTATTCCAACTATCAAACCTAAGAACAATCAGAATGTGACGGCAAAGAAATCGGACAAGGAGAATCTATCACGGACATCGGCTGAACGAACCTAGCCTGCAAGCGAGGCCTGCAAACGGGCAGGGAGACGGCTGTACATGCCCTGCTCGCTCTCGCGTGGCATTTTGTTGCTTGAGCACCTACAGGTTAGACTGGATGAGTCTCTATTTCATATTATTTAATAATAATAAAATGATCTTTCATAAATATATATACGTTTGATAAGTAAATAAATAAAAAACACCAATTGGAGTGAATGGCTGTAGATACAGAAGTGATAATAATACTTTCATAATCCCTTGACATTTGAGATTGTGGGAATATCATTCGATTTCAATTTAATTGAGGTAATTTGTCGAAAATTGAGCAAATGTGAATGCCGATCCACTCACCACGGCTTACTTTTCGCCATGAATGTCCAAAGTTTTTTTTATCAAACTATATAATCCTGAAATTGGTATTTCATGGGGATTATGGGAAAACAAACAAAATTCAAATCGGACGTATATCAGTAGAGTTATCAACAGTTTACTGTCCATACTGCCGAATCCCGGAGTTTATCCCTTCGAAAAGGCTGCCTCGGTCAGTAACAACAATAACAACACAGATGTGCTCGTTCTTTACATCACAGAATCGTTCTACATTCAATACAGTTTGAAATATATGGACATTTGGTCTTATAGATGACGATAATAAGGTTTCCAGTCAAGTTGCATACCAATCTGTATTCAACAAACGACCTCTCCGAATCCTGTCGTCGTCGAGTTCCACGTTGTCAGAGTGGTTGTCACTGTCAGAATCGGAGCCGTACGGCTCAAATTGATAGGGCTGAATTCCGCCGTTGGTCTGCAAACAACTGTTAATTTGCCCGTCATCATCCTCCTCTATGTCTATTTCATCTTCTTGGCGAAAAATATTTCCATCTAAGCAGCTGATATCGCTCGAATCGACATCTGAACCGGAGCTCTGACTGCACTCGCTTTCCATGTTATCCGCTGTTTTTTCTCAGGCAACTTCCCTGCGTGACGTCATCAACCCAGCTGTGAAAGTGTGAAAAAGCCCACTTTGCTCCCATATTACGTGTGTTTCTGATCAGATTAGAATTTTTTCAATATTTTTTTCAAACAAAGTGAAGTATGAACTATGATTTTTAAGGATTTTTAGACCAAAAAAAAATCCGTTTGGGTTGACCTTTAATGGATCAATGGACAGAACGCAACATCTCATTACACGACCTCGTCTTCGACAGGCATATGAAAATGTGACTTTTAATAATTTCTTGATTTTGGGGTCACAGTGACCTTGACCTTTGACCTTGACCTCAATTTTGGTACATGACAAACCGTCTCCCCTCAATTTCTCAATGGACACAAAAAATCATGATTTTTAACAATTTCACGATTTGGGGTCAGTGACCTTGAACTTTGACCTTGACCTACATTTTGGTATGTGACACATTGTGTCCCCCTAATGTATCTACTGACACAAAAAAATGTTATTTTTAATAATATCCTAATTTTGGGGTCAGTGACCTTTGACCTTGACCTAATTTTTGGTATGCATCACTTCATTTCCGCCTATTGAAACCACTCACAAAAAATTAGAAATTTTTAACGATTTCCTGATTTTTCAATCACACTGACCTTTGACCTCTGACCTCTGACCTACATTTAATATGCAACACATTGTCCCCCCCCCCAGGGCATCCACTCACCAAAAATTAGAACTGTAGATAGAAAACTGTCAACGATCAATGATTTCCTGATTTTTGCCAACAGTGACCTTTGACCTCTGACCTCGATCTCAATTTCGGTACGCGACACATCGTCTCCACCTGGTGTATCCACTCACAAAAAATTGCAACTGTGGATAGAAAACGTTCACAGATATAGACCGGACACGAACACTTCAGTGATTTCCTGTTTTTAGGCCAGTGACCTTTGACCTGTGACCTCGACCTTCATTTTGGTACGCGACACATCGTCTCCCCGTAGGGTATCCACTCACCAAAAATTGGAGCTGTGGATAGAAAACTGTCCCAGATATAGACCGGACACGAGAACCGGACAGACGGACGGAAACCGCCATCACATAATACGTCCGCCTTTTGGGCGGGCGTATAAAAACAGTGTTTTTATTTGCAGTAATGAAAGTGAACTATTTTCATGCATAGTGCATCATATTTGTGCAATTTACAAAATATAATGTCCTGACCAGATTGACTTTTGAGGAACTTGTTTTTCTTTTTAGTAAAAAATAAAATGAAATGAAAGTAATATTAATAGAATGGATAATTGAAGGGTGGAGGGGATAAAATCATTTATTCTACTTTACTACTGTTTGTTTGTTCTTCTTTGTCCAAAAAATAATGATTTTTTTTTATATAATGATTCAGGTAGCTTGTTGATTTGGTGAAATTTAAGGCTGGAAATAAAATAATTTATATTGTCTTTACTACTTGTTTTCTTGTTGGCAAACATGATCTGAGAAAGCAGTGAAATAGTTTTAATATTTTCTGATTTGTAAATTGTTCTGAAAATACCCACCGGAGATCAGAAGAGAAAACTTTGGTGGCCCCAGCTAAGCACTAGACTGTGTTAGCCTATGCTATAACATACTGTCCTGAGAACGGCCTGTCCTGAGAACGGCTTTTTCCTGAGAACAAATACAAACAAACTTCGGCTGAGGGGTAAAAAGGAATGCTAGAAATATGGCAAAAACCGTCCGGCTATACATTTATTCTTTCTCTCCCAAAATCATTTCGTATGCTGGAAAGTAACACAGTTTCTCACAGACATTTTTCATCATACATCTCTCTATAATTAACAAGCGCTGGATGAGCGCAAAGACCTCCGTCGAGGCAACAGGGTCCGTAGCGTAATACATCACTGAATAACATACGGCCGGATGCCAAGCTCAAGTTTGCATTTGTTGGACGTTAGCTTCATCAATGGTAATTAATCTGGGATTGAGGGTTCCTCACTAGCATGTCCAGACAGGGATGTGAAAGTCACATTCCCAGCAAATAATTTTTGTTTGATTTGACGTGCTTGAAATATTGGGGTATGGAATAGAGTATATTGATGGAAAACCTGGAAAAGTGCTTGAGACATTAGGCCCCATCCCACCCACACCTCCCCATGAGAGGATCCCCTCACCCAAATCAACACGTTAGCGACAGAAATGAGACCCTGTGTGCCTAGTTGTACCAACTTGCTTGTGATTTTGTGCTATAGGCCCAACACAGCAACACTTCATATTTTGTATGTGTACAGTATAGCATCATCATTGATAAGAGAATGCTCTTCAAAACACAACTGATTTTACCGACACTTCGTTCTGATCTGTCTCAACATCATATGATGAGGATTCAATGCGCTCGGTATAATTTTGTATACTGGTGTTACAGGTCACCTTCGCCTTCACCTTACTGTATCAATGACCATGGACTTGTATATGTATCACATTCACATTGAATGGTGATGGCTGATGAGAATATTGCCCCTATGGAACAAATGACTGGATTCCACGCAGCAAATATTTATTGTGTAACAGTGAGAAGAAAATTAATTGTATAAACATTCCAAGCCTCATTGAACACAAGCCGCACCATACTTGATATGAATATAACGCGCGTACATTAGCTCGCTTGGACGTCGCTTAGTTAAATATGGACAGACTCGCAAAAATCTCAAAATTTTCAAAAGCCACAAAAATGCCCTCAGCTTGTACAGAGTAAGTAAAAATACTTATGTACAACTTGATGTTTAGAAATGACTGTGTTGAGCGGTTCTATTCCCAACTTCTCTTTTATTCTATGTCATAGAGGACAGGGTTTGGTAGATAATTAAAAACTGTATTAACTCGGCTTCACATTTTAGAGAATGACTTTAATTGAGCCAAAGATGAAAGAGAAATACACTTATAAAAAAATCTATTTAAAAAAATATATGTTTATATTAGTTTCCATAATTTATTGAAAAAAACTATACGTAGACTTCGACCACCCAATATCACACAGGCCAGGCAACTGTGAGAACAAGTGAAAGATACCCATCGAGTTGAGCGGATTTGCAGATAAACAACAACAAAAATTGCACTTTGTGCCTCACGAGGCCCTTCTCCATAGAGTGCATGCCAGTTATTTTTCTAGACTACAACAACAACAGTTTTTGCCTGTATCACAGTCCGAGCTTCCGATTACCCTTCAACCTTACCCAGACGACGGATAATTTTTGACAGATTGTCCGGCTAGGTTGTTGATCGGATTCACAGATCATGAATTCCACCGTGACGGAATCACCGTTGGGAAGACTTTTTCTTTATTCAAAGTCATGTACTCGGAAGTTCCGTGGTCATACCCATGTAGTTTCAAGTTTAGTTTGCTATTCTATATGACATCTGTTTACGGATCCATGAAAAATCTACAGATGATCCAGCATTTTCAGTAAATCATGCTTCGAAATGTTCGTGACGGAATCACCTGAAACGGACATGACTCTTGACTAATGTTGCTTGTCTATATTTTTGCTGCTCTGTTTCAATCTGACTATTCTTGTATGCCATCTCTTACTAACATACAGTACCCAAGGATGATAAGATTTTTTCATCGTGAGAAAAACGCGACTGGATCATCCCAGGGGTTAAATCTAGTCCGTGACGGAATCGACAAAAAATCGTGATGGAATCACGAGTGCGCTTTTTAAATCTTATCGGTAAAAGTGCTTTATTAATTACACATTTTCTTCAAAAAAATATTCCTAGAGTGAATTTATCTCTTCTACTTAGAAAATTAAAACTCTGACCTCTTATTTTTACTAAGGTATACAGCTCCCGCCACATGCATATCTTTTCTGCAGATGTTTCAAAATAGTATAGTTTTCAGTAAAGTGCAATTTTTCTTCTTTGACAATTTAGAATTTCCCGAGTTCTTCATGTTAAAAAATTGCGGGAAAAATATTTCGCTATTAAAACACATCTTCTCTATTATTGGCTTGTTCCCGGGGATCATAGGAAGCGAATAGAACAAACAGCATGCTAATATAGGGTCTACGACAGAATGTGGAGTGAATTTTATGCGAAAAAGGGCTGTTTAGCAATGTCCGCTTTTCCGTGGAATTCATGAGCGCACGATTGAAGTATCATGGGAAGATATATATTTCCAGTCGCTATCTCCCCCCCCCATCTTCAAACAAAAGGAAAAGAAAAAGCCGAGAGAGCGCCTCGTGAGGCAGAGTTATTTTTCCAGACTACAACAACAGTTTTTGCCTGTATCACAGTTCGAGCTTCCGATGACCCTTCAACCTTACCCAGACGACGGATAATTTTTGACAGATTATCCGGCTAGGTTGTTGATCGGATTCACAGATAACGATTGAAGCATGGGAAGATATATTTTTTCAGTCGCTATCTCCCCCCCAACCCTCCCCCCCCAACTAAAAAAAAGAAAAGAAAAAGCCGAGAGAGTTCTTCGGAGTTTTACGTTTTTGACCTCTGACTTTGAATTTGACTTCTCACTTCCGACTCGCATCCTGGTGAATGACACTCGTCCTTTATCTTTTTGCCGATTCAGAGATTCTCGAGGAAGTTTCCAATTATACTATCTGGAATGCGAGTTTTTCTTTCGTGAAAATTTACTTTTTATGAAAGCATACCGGCCATCTGAACCAGCGCGAAGCTATAAGTACACGCGCGAATTTAGTACCCTCGAATAAAGAGACCCGGTGGAAGCGCTGCAAAGGATACACACCTTTTGTGACGTAAGCATTCATTTGTGTCCAAAGAAAGATTCAAGATTTCGTCGGGAACCATGACGATCCCTATTGGAAATACTATGAGTCGTGGGTTCCCCATATGACAATTATTTGGCGGGAGATTTCACGTTGCGCTCCTAGACCTCCGTCTGATCGACGGAGGTAAAAACAGATTTACATTTTGGTATCGGTAACCGAACCCTTTAGCAGTAGCTAAATAATATATAGCCCTCAAGAGTATGAGGACTATAGGTCGGCCCCAGTCACCTCCAGCGAGGGTTTAAGATAATTTGATTACGAATCACCCACCTCTGAAATTGCCGTACATCTAATCTCTATCCCCTCCTGCGCACTATTTTAAAATCTTGCGCACAATTGTGAAATAGTGACGCATATATCGCCGTCTGAATTTTCCAGTCGAAATCTTCAACTCTCTACGCGCCATGTTGCAACTGGCCCATATACACATAATAGCGTGACGTCACCAACATGGCGCGTAAAGAGTTGAAGTTGTCGACTGGAAAATTCAGACGGCGATATATTCGTTACTATTTCACAATAGTGCGCAAGATTTTAAAATAGTGCGCAGGAGGGGATAGAGATTAGATTTACGGCAGTTTCAGAGGTGGGTGATTCGTAATAAAATTATCTAAAACCCTCGCTTGAGGTGACTGGGGCCGACCTATATAGCCCTCATACTCGTGAGGGCTATATATTATTTAGCTATTTAGCAGCTGGTTGTGTTTATGATATTCAATCAAAGTCTCCATCCGGTATTGTAAATCCGGGTGAAAAAGTCAACACAGCATAACAAACTTCTCGAACACTGTCAGGTTTTAAAAACAGGATACTCTTGACTTGACCGACACAAAATCCCAGAAAAGCACTTAACTTTTCACCGGTATTCGAAAATGTTGACGTGCTACGTTTTCGTGGAAGCAGACCCCGGATGTAATGTATAGATACAAACTCCTAAAATTGTATCAACTTTCAACCATCTGATAGTCCACATGTTCACAGCCTTTAATAATTAATAAGACGATGTGGAAAAACACGGGAGGTAGGCCTAACTGTGTCTACGAGGATGTGAAATTGTGAATGTGTGTACATGGTGGTGACTACCGATGTATTCCGACGAATGATTAAAGGCCTGTACACAGGAGCTCGTTACCGTTCTCAATTGGTTAATTATGTTGATTGCGGGGTCGGGGTCGTGAAAAGTATTTACAACCTCGATACCCAGATCACCATAATTAAATAATTAACAATGGTAACGAACCCCTGTTGGCTTGTAGTCCAAAATCGTTAGCCAAAGTCCATAAAGTGACAAGAATGATATATTCTGCATTACTCCGAAGCTCTTTAGCGTATTTTTTCTGGTTATAATAAAACTCATGTGCATATCATGCAACCAAATTTTCACAAAATGACAGAATAGAGTATTTGTTCATAATAGTTTGGGCAACTTCTGCGTTTGAAATATTATCAACAAACAAGTGCGTCTGCGGAGCGACGGATACTGATGAGCGGAGTCATTTCATTGTGAATGTAATCATTTTGCAGGATTTGCTAGGAAAGTAACACACTTTCTCACAGACTTTCGATTGTGATATGACTTGCGTGATGTTTTCTTCATTTGTACGTACTTGTCAATCTCAACGATTTAATCGTCTTGATAGCCTTGGTTTGAATAACACCGCTGCCTATATCTTCGCTGTATGTTTTGTAATAGATTTAGCAACATCTCTTTCCAGACATCCGCATATCTGTTACTTGGGCGATCGGGTTTAGACTTTTTTTATAGTCACTCTCAGCATCTCAGAGTTTGGCACCAAATCACCAGCAGTAAATGCAAACGCTCTAGACAACTCGGTCACCTCAGCTTCCACAAGAGGAAGTTCGAAGATCGGAGTCAAGATTATGTTTACTACCCCTGTGGTAGACTGAATTATGGCACAGCTCCAAAAGCCGTTATTATATATATACTAATGCCATTTAATATATATATGAGTTTTATGAAAAGTGTACAACTGGATGCTACGTTGGCATATATTTATGAATAGAGTATGTGTCTATATAGAATATGTTAATGTATATATTGTTGAAATTTCCAATGATCAACTCGAGTTACCTTGATTTATTCTCCTCCTCCCAATAGCGTCCATGTAAACAATCCTTGCAATTGGCATTAAATAACTATACGGTAAAAGTCTCTCTGTATACCTAAGTATCACATGGTCAAACATGGCCGACTATTCCTTACAAAGTTACGTGATCACCTCATTATATCACAAATTATAGTCACCTCATCAAACATGGCCGATGATTTTTTGGCATCAGACCACTAATAATTTTGTTACTTGATGCATTAGCATAAAAAAAAATATAAAAAAATCCAGAAGACTCTCGATGCATAAATCCACTTGGCATGGCAATATTCACCTTGTGGGACATTAACTGTAAAAGTCTTCACAGAAGTTGACCATGGACATTTCAAATTCCTGCCATTGACAGCTGCCCGGGGTTACCGGATGTCATTCAATTTGTAAACAAGGAACATTCTCACCCCTCAGTGATCATGTCTCCATCCGCCATGCTTTCACCCCTCAGTGATCATGTCTCCATCCGCCATGCTTTCACCCCTCAGTGATCATGTCTCCATCCGCCATGCTTTCACCCCTCAGTGATCATGTCTCCATCCGCCAGGCTTTCACCCCTCAGTGATCATGTCTCCATTCGCCATGCTTTCCCCAAAGAGACCCAAATCACCATCAGGAAGTACAGTTTGAAGCTTCGCCTGCAATTTGCAATATCAGATGTATCAGAAATGCTGAAAAATAACAGCTCATAAAACCCACAAAGATCTGCTCTCAAATTTCAAAGCAATGTAGTTCGAGGGACTCCGACCCGGAAGTGATTAACTCCGGTCTGATGCCTGTTTTTATAAAAAATATAGTCACGTGAACAAACATGGCGGTCGTATACATGCTTCGGGCTGATCAAATTCTTCACTTCCTGTACCATGATAATAATTCCTGCTCCGGTTTTACAACTATCCTGCTCGTCTTCCTCTTCTTCTTGCTCCTGCTTTTGCTCTCATGCTCCTCCTCCTGCCCCAGATCTTGGAGCTGAACTTAAGCCGCCTCCTCCTGTTCCTGTTTCGGCTCCTCCTCCTTTCCACCCTGGTCATGATCATGTGAGCTTACCACTACTGCTACATGCATGGGTGACAATGCCAGTGCGAATGCGATAATCACACAGTACACGCGACTTCTCTTAACTAATATAGAATGTCCATCACAGTTATTGAATACTTCTGTCGACTACGTCAATTGTAGAGAAAACACTACTTAGATTGAAGAGGCGTTGAACATACTTCACTACATTGTACTTGACGAGGGAGCGAAGTGACCAAGTGGATGTGGATCTCCAAAAAGGTATGGAAGCCCAATGCGGCCATCTCGCGTTTTCGCATCTATAATAGTAACGCGTTTTCGCAATTTCGTGTTTTCGCGTTTTCAAGTTGACGTATTTTCGTTGTTCTGCGTTGTTGCCTATATGAGATCATATATATGGAAGTCGGATGCAGGCACGCAATAAAAGTGAGCACCACGCGTATGCCGGTCATACAAGATGCCTTGGCATAAATGTTGAAAATGGACACCCATATTGGAAATTTATTTGCTGCAAGATAAGTTATATTTAGATGCTCTAAACGTTTTCATTGAACAAATAAATTCGAAGCATTAGCTGGGATCTTGGTAAAATGAATAATAAGGAATATAAAGTAAAATACAGCAGAGGAAAAAATCCAAGAAACAATGAAAACATTGAAGATTTACAAAGAAAGTTAGGGAATTTGGGGACGGAAATATGTGAGCGTTCAGGAGAAAAATTTAGAAAAAGCGAGATCGTCAGTGAAATGTTTATAACTAGACTCAAATCTGATTATGGTAGTATAATTTGCAATAGAAGCGAGGTTATGGAGATACAATGTCAGTATTATGAAAATTTATATGAAAAAATACCGATTTTTGTGAAAACAATCTCGTGTTCAGGCCAAGAATTTCCAGACCTCGGTTTTCCCAAGGCATATATTATGTTTTTATCTACGGCTATAGCTATGTATGACTAGCTTTGCATAGTAATATCCCAAATGATATTTTTTATCTCATTTTCGTTGGGGAACGCAAAATCCTTAATAATAATAATAATAAGGGTTTTTTTACCATGGTTGTAAATAGGTTTAGATATGTATCCCACTCATGGAGCATGTTAATGGTCTAATTGCCTAGCGTAACACTTTCAATGAACCCTCATGGCAATACATGGAGCTATATGAAACGTAAGCTGCGAAACCGCGAAAACTCAAAAATGAGAAAACGTGAAAATGCGGAAACGCGAAAATGCGAAAACGCGAAAACACGTAAGCGAGAGGCGAAATACGTTTCGCGTTTTCGTGAAAACACGAGATGTCCGCATCCGGCTTTCATAGAAAGGAGCTATCCCTCCAGTGCACCCACTTTCAGCGTGTAGCGATTTCTTTCAGAAATTCATTTCAAATGGAAGTCTCAGAGAATATTTCAAATATATTTTGTTATGTCAACATATGATGTGAGTAGTATAGTCTACGGAAAAAACCTCATATTTTGCCGGGGGAGGTAACTCTTGCATCCGACAGGGGGCGCTGTTCCAGGTTATAGTATAGGAAGCGGCCATGCACGGCCTTTCACCTCTGAGGCCGTCAAGGCCGCTATAGTTCCAGCACTTCCGGTCACATGACCGTTGACCTTGTATTCTTCCGCGGTGATGCGGTCATGTCAGGCGGTGATGCGGTCGCCTTCGCGGAGAAAAAGTAGTCCCCAGAATTCAAATTCGCTGCATGGTCCGATTGGGTCGAGTGATGGTGTGGGGTTGAAATAGCATCATTCTGCGCATGCGCGATGAACCAAGGGTATGGAAATAAACGTTTTGGGGTCTAGGGGAGCCACTAATGGTCCGATGGGGTCGAGTGAGGTATCAATATGAAGCATTCGTAAAGGGGCATCCGGCGGGTGGTAGTGGGGTTGGAATATCGGCATTCTGCGCATGCGTGGTGGACCAAGGGTATGGAAATACACGTTCTCGGGTCTAGGGGAGGCCCTAATGGGCCGATGGAGTCGTATGAGGTATCAATGTGAAGCACACATGAGGGGGCATCCCCCTGTACTAGTGTCTCGGCCGTTGTCACCATCCTGCGCATGCGCAGACAGGGAATTGTGGGAAAAGGGTATGAAAATAGACGTTTTGGGACCTAGGAGAGCCCCTAATGGGCCGATGGAGTCGTATGGGGTATCAATCTGAAGTCTATGTGAGGGGGCATCTGCCTGGACTAGTGTCTCGGTCGCGGTTACCAGTCTGCGCATGCGCAGACAGGGAATTGAGGGAAAAGGGTATGGAAATACACGTTTTGGGATCTAAGGGAGCCCTAACGGTCCGATGGAGTCGTATGAGGTATCAATGTGAAGCCTATGTGAGGGGGCATCTCACTGGACTAGTGGCTCGGGCGTTGTCACCATTCTGTGCCTGCGCAGACAGGGAATTGTGGGAAAAGGGTATGGAAATAGCCGTTTTCGGATCTAGGGGAGCCCCTAATGGGCCGATGGAGTCGTATGAGGTATCAATGTGAAGCCTATGTGAGGGGGCATCTCACTGGACTAGTGGCTCGGGCGTTGTCACCATTCTGCGCATGCGCAGACAGGGAATTGTGGGAAAAGGGTATGGAAATTGACGTTTTGGGGTCGAGGTGGGCCACTCGTGGTCCTATGGAGTCAAGTGAGGTATCAATGTGAAGCATATGTGAGGGGGCATCCGCCTGAACTAGTATGACGTGGAACTGACGTCATTCTGCGCATGCGCAGTAGACAAAGCGTATGGAAATAGACGTTTTGGGGTCTTGGTGGACCACTAATGGTCCAATGGGGTTGAGTGAGGTAGCAATGTAAAGCAGCCGTGAGGGGGCATCCGCCTAGACTAGTGTGTTGTCCGTGTCCGACATTCTGCGCATGCGCAGAGAGGGAATTGTGGAAAAAGGGTATGGAAATAGACGTTTTGGTGTCGAGGTGAGCCCCTAATGAGCCGATAGAGTCTTATGAGGTATCGTTGTGACGTATTCGTGAAGGAGCATCCACCTGGACAAGTGTGTCGTTCGTGTTCAACATTCTGCGCATGCGCAGACAGGGAATTATGGGAAAAGGGAATGGAAATAGACGGATTGAGGTTTAGGTGGGCTACTATTGGTCCGTTGGAGTCGACTGAGGTATCAATGTGAAGCGCACTTGAGGGAGCATCCAACTGGGTGGATGTGGGGTAGGAATATCGTCATTCTGCGCATGCGCAGGCAGGCCGTAGTATGGAAATAGACCTTTTGGGGCCGATATGGACCAGTAGTGGTCCAAATGGGTTGTGGGAGGTGTCAAAGTGAAGCTTGTGTGGGATAGATTCAGAAGGGCGTGTTTTTATTGCAAGTCGCGTCAATCTGCGCATGCGCAGTTGGGTGTAGTAAGTAAAGCGGCCATTTTAGGGCAGTGAAGGAATGTATTTAGTGTAGAAATGGACCATCCTTAGTCCGAATGCGTCGTGTGAAGTAGCATCTTGTAGCAACGCTCGCCAACGCCAAGCTCAACGCTTCAACGCCCTGGTGAATTAGCCCAAAAGCTCTCATTTTTTCTAGACACCAATACACCGAAATGCAGTGACGCCCGTCAATGCCCGTCGTTACACTTTAGCCTAACACCTTGACGCCATGATATAGACCGAAGAGAGAACAACAACAACAACAAGGATGAGAGAACAGCAACAAGTTTTTTCATATAGTTTATTCTCCCCAATGTTACATCATACCCACGCTGGGGGAGCCGCGTTGGGTAGGTTTGCAATTCAAGAAGTCTCTTGTCCAATCAGAGGCCACCATTTGGTCCTGTCATACTCGTTCTTGCCCGTTAGATGTATTCTCGGCTGTCCAATCAGAAGTCGCCATTGCAGAAAGTCCTATCTTCGGCCATGTTCGCTCTGAACCGTTTGTTCTATGGTGTAGGGATTGACCACCCTTGGTCCGAATGCGTCGTGGGAAGTGTCATCTTGCAGTTCTCGGGGTGTAAACTCCATTTGAGGGATGTCCACAGTATCTGTGACGTCATCGGTGACGTCATCAGTACGAGTAATAGCGAAAGAACATGTTTTATAATTGGCTCAGTGCCATTTTTTCCCCACGATTTGCGGGATGTCCACAGCATCTGTGACGTCATTGGTGACGTCATCAATATGAGTCATCGCAGGCATGCGCGTGTACGTGTGCTGCACCCTGTACCCTATACATTCAGGGGGCTCCGGAGCTCTTGGAGCTCGGAGCTCCGCAGCTCTTGGAACACGGAGAGGCTTTCCCAACATCTTTGAGGCGTCCCCAACGCCCGTCTTAACGCATGGACGCACTAACGACGGTGAGTGAGTGAGTGAGTGAGTGAGTGAGTCTTCCGGTTCCGGTCACGTGAGAGTAAACATGGAAAAACCCGGATGTAAGATGAGGACCCGGATGTAAGATGAGGACCCGGATGTAAAACTACAGTACCCAGGGAAGTGACCTTTGAACCTGCGCTACTCGGACGTGATGTCATGGTACGCAGGCATACACACACACACATACCTGGTGCACCCACACCCTGGTGTACCCTATATCCTACGGGCTATAGGGTACTCGGTGGCACCGCGTATGTGTGTGTGTCTGCCTGCGTACGATGAGCTTCACTTTGACACCTCTCACAACCCATTTGGACCACTAATGGTCCATATCGGCCCCAAAAGGTCTATTTCCATACTACGGCCTGCCTGCGCATGCGCAGAATGACGATATTCCTACCCCACATCCATCCAGTCGGATGCTCCCTCACCTGCGCTTCACATTGATACCTCAGTCGACTCTAACGGATCAATAGTGGCCCACCTAAACCTCAAACCGTCTATTTCCATTCCCTTTTCCCACAATTTCCTCTCTGCGCATGCGCAGAATGTTGATCACGAACGACACACTTGTCCAGGTGGATGCTCCTTCACGAATACGTCACAACGATACCTCATAAGACTCACCTAGGGGCTCACCTCGACACCAAAACGTCTATTTCCATACCCTTTTTCCACAATTCCCTGTCTGCGCATGCGCAGAATGTCGGACACGGACAACACACTAGTCCAGCCGGATGCCCCCTCACGGCTGCTTTACATTGATACCTCACTCAACCCCATTGGACCATTAGTGGTCCACCTCCACCTAGGGGCTCCCCTAGATCCCAAGACGGCCATTTCCATATCCTTTTCGCACAATTCCCTGTCTGCGCATGCGCAGAATGGTGACAACGCCCGAGCCACTAGTCCAGTGAGATGCCCCCTCACATAGGCTTCACATTGATACCTCATACGACTCCATCGGACCATTAGGGGCTCCCCTAGATCCCAAAACGTGTATTTCCATACCCTTTTCCCACAATTCCCTGTCTGCGCATGCGCAGACTGGTGACCACGACCGCGACACTAGTCCAGGCAGATGCCCCCTCACATAGGCTTCACATTGATACCCCATACGATTCCATCGGCCCATTAGGGGCTATCCTAGATCCCAAAACGTCTATTTTCATACCCTTTTCCCACAATTCCCTGTCTGCACATGCGCAGAATGGTGACAACGGCCGAGACACTAGTCCAGGGGGATGCCCCCTCATGTGTGCTTCACATTGATACCTCATACGACTCCATCGGCCCATTAGGGGCTGCCCTAGACCCGAGAACGTGTATTTCCATACCCTTGGTCCACCGCGCATGCGCAGAATACCGATATTCCAACCCCACTACCACCCACCGGATGCCCCTTTACGAATGCTTCACATTGATACCTCATTCGACCCCATCGGACCATTAGTGGCTCCCCTAGACCCCAAAACGTCTATTTCCATACCCTTGGTCCACCGCGCATGCGCAGAATGACGCTATTTCAACCCCACACCCAGCCCATAAGATGCCCCTTCACGAATGCTTCATTTTGTTGCCTCACTCGACCCAATCGGACCATGCAACGAATTTGAATTCTGGGGACTACTTTTTCTCCGCGAAGGCGACCGCATCACCGCCAGCCATGACCGCATCACCGATGAAGAATACAAGGTCAAAAGTCATGTGACCAGAAGTGCCGGAACTATAGCGGCCTTGACGGCCTCAGAGGTGAAAGGCCGTGCATGGCCGCTCCCTGTACTATAACCTGGAACAGCGTCCCCTGTCGGATGCAAGAGTTGCCTCCCCCGGCAAAATATGAGGTTTTTTTCCGTAGACTATACTACTGATGTGATTCGAGAAATAGTTTGTGTGTTCATGTATGGAAATCTGATATTAAGTTTGCAATTTGGTTTGACAGACCCGCTTGCCTCCGCCGATCTGATCGAACAGGTAGAGAGACTTGTAGCTTGTCTTGAGTTGTGCCCATTTGTTCAAGCCTTTGTATTACTTTGGCAATAACAAGTCTTGTGTTAAATCAACACAATAGTGTGCTGTTCAAAAACTAGGACACAATTGTGTCAAAAACTAGGAGAAAATTATGTCAAAAACTAGGACACAGCTGTGTCAAAAACGAGGACACAATTGTGCCAAAAGCAGAAACCTCTGAGTTACTTCAAGTGATTTGTGTATAAAACAAGAGAGATCCAGTGTCTAAATAAAACTATTGTAGAGAGATTTTCTTCTTTCATTTACCCAAGAGTACGTGTGGGAGGACAAACGGACAGTGTTGATTCATAACGTCAAACCAAAATTATTACAGACAAACGCTAATTTTCATAAGAATGAGCGGACGACAAGTATATCAGTGGGTGAACATCGTTTCACATCTATGAGACGGGTTACATTATTGGTTCCCGTCCATGAGACGGGTTACATTGTTCCCCGTCCGTGGGACGGGTTTTTCTCTAGCCTTACTAAATATTATAGACATAACAGTGACGAGCTGTCAGAATCCGGGTCTTCCCAACTAGGGCTGATATAAAAGCACATATCCGCTGAGAATTGTTCAGTTGAGACAGGCTTCATCATAGAGTGTGTTCACCAGTCTTGGTAGGTTACGAAATGAAGGCGATGCAATACTCAGTACTTGCTGGTTTAGTCCTAGCCGGATTGTCGGCTGCTCTTGGCACCGGTCCATCCCGCCATTTTAATATTCGACAACAGCGCTCAATAGGAACACTTGACATAGACATGGCTCTCCGACTGGAGAATCTAGAAACCATTTTACGTCAAGAACAGCGCAGAAATCGACAAACCGAAAATAAGTTACAAACCGATATGACTGAAATGAAAGAGAGATTGAAGAAGATGTCTGGCGTTGAGGAGAATCTGAAAACTATTTTAGATGAAGAACAGTTCAAAAATAGACAGTTACAAACCGAGATGACTGAAATGAAAGAGAGATTGGAGAAGATCGAGTCTGACGTTGACGAGAATAGTTGCCCGTGTCGAGAGATGATAGGCACACAGTCGTCCGTTTCTAACATTCAGGTGTCCAATATTGAGGAAGGCCTGCGCCGGGAGAAGGCAAGGAGATATACACTGGAAAATGGACTTGAACTTTTGAAATCTGGTCAAAAGGACGATCAGGTTAAATGGAATACTTTAGACAATAGGATCAAGGATGTAGAAACAAACGTCTCAAACATATTGTCGGTCTGTGAGCAGAAATGCGAAGTTGGTCAGATTAAACTGGTGACTTTAGACAAGGAGGTGAGAGCTTTACAGACTAACATGTCGAACATCGAGTCGCTCTGCAAGAAAACAGATGCCGAGAGAATTAAACAGAAAGTGTGTCCAGCAGAGTTTACAAAAGTCGGAACAGGGTGTTATTATTTTGAAACGAAAGCAAAGCGAAATTACGACGACGCGAGAACGGAGTGTCAAAGAAGGAAATCTAGTCTATTGTCGATTGAAACAGTGGCTGAAAGAGGCGAGATTGCGAAATATATACGAGAAAGTTACGGTTTACACGGGTTTATGACGAGCGGAAAGAGGATGTCAGGAGAATGGAAATGGATCGGGGATAACAATCAACAGTCGAGTATATCAACAGATGTCCTGGATAATTGGTATCCGGGTTATCCTACGGACATAACTGGATACGACTGTCTGTACCCCAGTAACAACGGACAATGGTACAATAATCCTTGCACCTCTAAACTTGCATTTATCTGTGAAATATAATATATATTCGTGCGTATTATATCAGATATACCTATCATTTCGATTAATGACGGACTAGAGAGTATAATATCTGGAGAAGGTATATGGACAATCAACAGTCGTGTTATCTCTGGTGGACTGTTCTCTTCTATATGTACGTATGTATACAGTACTATATCATGTATATCAGATATAGCTATGGATTAATGACGGACTAGAGGGTAATATCTGGAAAAGGTATATTGATAATCAACAGTCCAGTTAACTCTGGTTGACTGTTCTCTTCTACATGTACGTATGTGATGTATATCAGATATAGCTATGGATTAATGAAGGACTAGAGAGTGATATCCGGAGACTGTATATGGACAATCAACAGTCGTGTTAACTCTGGTTGTATGTCGTCTTCTACATGTGCGTAGGAATACTGCCCTGACACCAAAGTGTTTAATCCTCGTATTGGCAGAACTATACACAGCGGTTCCAATTTGTTGAAGCCGTTTGTCACAAACAGGAAGAACCGTACGCGTGAATTCACACATTCCGAGCTGGGCGAGAATTTATGCTACCGGCACATCGTTATTTAATATTCTAAGCCATTGAAATTAGAAACAAATCACTTTGAATGACTTTATATCTGATCAACATCAATATTCATACATGTTTTTAAGCGTTAAATCGTATTCCCAAATATAGTTACTTTTTCATTGTGTAGTAACCATGGTGATGATTGGTCTCAATACGTTGGTAGAAACAACTATATATATTTAATTGTACATTGTCCTGCTGTGCATTCATCTTGTTTGCCAGCATAGGGCAGATTCAACCATATTCTAGGGATATCATCACGGACATCTTTCGTTTTGTCTTTCCTGCTCTCAGTGGTTGCAGCCAACGTTTTGCAGAAGCCCATTCCATGCCAGCTCATGAACATTTTATTTTATCAAGTTAGATTCGAAGTAGCGGAGTACTATTACAGATCTTGTGGGCTCTATGTACAAAGGAACGTACCCAAGCAATTTTATTACGCCACGGCTCAAAGCTGTCATAATGGGGTTATTGTCCAGTATGGGTAGACTTCCTATATACAGAGGTCTCATTTGATCCAATTTCTAGGAGCGCAACGTGATATCTCCCGCCAAATAATTGTCATATGGGGAACCCACGACGCGTGTGATTTCCAATAGGGATTGCTATGGTTCCCGACGAAATTTTGAAAAGTTTCTGGACACAATTGAATGCTTACGTCACAAAAGGTGTGTATCCTTTGCAGTGCTTCCACCGGGTCTCTTAATTCGAGGGTACTAAATTCGCGCGTGTACTTATAGCTTCGCGCTGGTACAGATGGCCGGTATGCGACGAAGACAAACCTGCGCTTTCATAAAAAGTAAATTTTCACGAAAGAAAAACTCGCATTCCGGATAGTATAATTGGAAACTTCCACGAGAATCTCTGAATCGGCAAAAAGATAAAGGACGAGTGTCATTCACCAGGATGCGAGTCGGAAGTGAGAAGTCAAATTCAAAGTCAGAGGTCAAAAACGTAAAACTCCGAAGAACTCTCCCGGCTTTTTCTTTTCTTTTTTTTTGAGTTGGGGGGGGGGGGAGATAGCGACTGGAAAAATATATCTTCCCATGCTTCAATCGTTATCTGTGAATCCGATCAACAACCTAGCCAGACAATCTGTCAAAAATTATCCGTCGTCTGGGTAAGGTTGAAGGGTAATCGGAAGCTCGGACTGTGATACAGGCAAAAACTGTTGTTGTTGTAGTCTAGAAAAATAACTGGCATGCACTCTATGGAGAAGGGCCTTGTGAGGCACAAAGTGCAATTTTGTTGTTGTTGTTTATCTGCAAATCCGCTCATCTCGATGGGTATCTTTCACTGGTTCTCACAGTTGCCTGGCCTGTGTTATATTCGGTGGTCGAAGTCTACGTATAGTTTTTTTCAATAAATTATGGAAATTAATACAAACATATATACAGATATTTTTTTAAATAGATTTTTTTATAAGTGTATTTCTCTTTCATCTTAGGCTCAATTAAAGTCATTCTCTAAAATGTGAAGCCGAGTTAATACAGTTTTTAATTATCTACCAAACCCTGTCCTCTATGACATAGAATAAAAGAGAAGTTGGGAATAGAACCGCTCAACACAGTCATTTCTAAACATCAAGTTTTTCACTTACTCTGTACAAGCTGAGGGCATTTTTGTGGCTTTTGAAAATTTTGAGATTTTTGCGTGTCTGTCCATATTTAACTAAGCGACGTCCAAGCGAGCTAATGTACGCGCGTTATATTCATATCAAATATGGTGTGGCTTGTGTTCAATGAGGCTTGGAATGTTTATACAATTAATTTCCTTCTCACTGTTACACAATGAAATTAAGTTTCAAATCATTTGATTCATCTCTTCGATGTAGATTGTTATGTTTCATTCGAGGAAATAATTTTAAAAGATACATATGACATTTTCTAACTTTACGGCTGGAGTTGTATCACAAAGAGCAAACGGCGTAAACATGCTTTCCCATCTCACCCACGCTCATATGGGTATCGATCGTTCCTATTCGAGGACACACTAACTGATGACCTAGTTCAGAGCCAGTGATTTGCTCGCCCTCCACCCCATTGGATATCAGTTGATTCCTAAGGAAATAAACATTACACATGTAATGACCACCTGCCGAGTGATACATGTGTGAATCGGTCAGACATTTCCAAGGATGCCAAATTCTAACTTAAAACAACCATGCCGGATTTCATTGCTTCACTGAGAATAATTGGATCTAACTTTTACAAAGCCTGCAGCTCCCAATAGCTCCTGGATCTAGAACACATAAATGAAGGGACCTAGTTTATCGGTGCTATGGCAAAAATATCATGTAGAATGGGATTGTGTGGATAATATCCTTGGAAGTTGAAGTCCTGCTGCATGCTTCACAAACATCATCAAAAGTGAAAATTATCTCCCTTGACCAGGTAAGGACTTGAATGTGTGTCTAAAATGATTTAGCTTCTAGAAACAGACTTCATTTCAAATTTTAATTCCAATTCTGCTACATGTACATGTATAAAATACATACAGAATGAACTGCATACATAATAACACAAAGAACAGGTATATGTATCTCATTACATTCTTATTCAAAGATCAATACCTGGGTAATATTACAACAATACCATGGCGTTATATATTGTTATGATTGACTTAACTTTAGCTGCTGAAGATATTTCTAATTTGAGATCAATGAACAATCATACTAGATTTCATAACTTCATTTATTTTCACAATAAGCAACATAATCGAGATTAGCAATTGAAGTTTTAAAACATAATATAATAAACAGCATGGGTCTCCTTCAGTTTATTGTAGACAAAAATACCCATGAATATATGTTACCATGATTCAGTCATGATATTACCTGTAATATATTGATGTCGACAAGGTATAAACATAATTATTTGATAGTATTACTAATTCATTGTATGTTGTTTATGATTAACATGAACTTTTTATTTGCTGCGTGGAATTCAGTCATTTGTTCCATAGGGGCAATATTCTCATCAGTCATCACCATTCAATGTGAATGTGATACATGTACAAGTCCATGGTCATTGATACAGTAAGGTGAGGGCGAAGGTGACCTGTAACACCAGTATACAAAATTATACCGAGCGCATTGAATCCTCATCATATGATGTTGAGACAGATCAGAACGAAGTGTCGGTAAAATCAGGTGTGTTTTGAAGAGCATTCTCTCGTCAATGATGATGCTATACTGTACACATACAAAATATGAAGTGTTGATGTGTTGGGCCTATAGCACAAAATCACAAGCAAGTTGGTACAACTAGGCACACGGTGTCTCATTTCTGCCGCTAACGTGTCGATTTGGGTGAGGGGATCCTCTCAGGGGGAGGTGGGGGTGGGATGGGGCCTAATGTCTCAAGCACTTTTCCAGGTTTTCCATCAATATACTCTATTCCATACCCCAATATTTCAAGCACGTCAAATCAAACAAAAATTATTTGCTGGGAATGTGACTTTCACATCCCTGTCTGGACATGCTAGTGAGGAACCCTCAATCCCAGATTAATTACCATTGATGAAGCTAACGTCCAACAAATGCAAAATTGAGCTTGGCATCCGGCCGTATGTTATTCAGTGATGTATTACGCTACGGACCCTGTTGCCTCGACGGAGGTCTTTGCGCTCATCCAGCGCTTGTTATGTCAAGAAAGTGTACATCCTTACAATTCACAAACAATCCACGGGTAAAGTTGAGCTGTGTATCGAATGGATTGAGTTTATTTAGATTCGTATCAGTTTCGCTATACAAGTGTATTGTTAGTATATCATGGCATAAAATTTGATAACATCGTTTTCCATTAGTTTGTCAATTATGTGTTCTATTGTAGACATATTAATAACAGCGAGTTGTGGTCCCAGAAGGGAACCCATAGAAACACATTCTAACTGTTGGTATAACTCATTATTAAAAGACAAGGGGTTTTGGTACAGGAGTCCAGAATAAGTTTCTTGAATGCAGACTTGTACAGCTTGATTTTAATCATCTTCTTTTTTGTATACCTTATACAGCATGGTTTATTCAATGAGCAATAGTATTATATATAAAAACAATACAATCTTCACATGTTACATGTAAGAATAGGTAATTTGTTTGTTCTTATTCACTCTCTTCCCGAACTGCATGGTATTTTAGCCATTTTGAAGGAAGGAGTCTTGGGGAATTTCCGGTTTACGTTCGATGGCTTGTATATCCTAATGTAATGGAGAATATCACTATTACATCTTACTCGGTTTTGCTTATGAAAGCAGAATTTCATTCAACAAAATTCTCAATCCCGAATTTTTTTCGGAGATATCCAAGTTACACATTGATGACGAGCGGAAAGAGGATATCAGTAGAATGGAAATGGATCGGGGATAACAATCAGCAGTCTAGCATAGCATCAGATATCCTGGTTAATTGTAGTCACAACTGTTCTTATCAATGATGTATGCGGTCAGGCATTATTGACGGGAACAGTTAATTGTGGCTACACGCTTAAAACTAAGTGTCGAAACCTACTCGTAAAGTGTTGCAATAACCCTTTAAGTGTGTCCACAGGGACAGCACTTTAAAGTGCAGTCCCTGTGGACACACTTAAAGTGTTATTTCAACACTTTACAACACTTTAGTTTTAAGCGTGTAAGATAGTTTGAGTGCGGGTAAACTATCTCTATTCGGCGATAACATGGTTCAGCGGTAAGATTATACCTGCAACAATTTAGTTAAAATTATCTGTGAAATATAATAAATATTCGTACGATATTAAGAGGAAGTAAAGAGGCAGATAAATGCCTCTTGAACTTGGACTTCTGTGCCTCATCCCGGGTTCAGAGGTCACGGCCACTACAGTTCCCTCGAATGTAATTGAGTGCACGTGACTGCCTCTATCCCTTATTTCTTTTTTTTCTGCCCTGAAAAAAAGTAAAAAAACATTTGGTATGTGACATGTCTTCCTCTAATGTGTTAATACTGACCCAAAAATGATTTGGGGTCAAAGTCACCTTGAAAGTTAACATCAAGATATCTACAATTTCCCACTGACCAACCGCACCTGTCTACGCAGCTACGTGGAAGCCATCTTCAACGATCAAACTACGGCCTTTACATTGAATGTCGCTTTCGGGTACATCTTACGTCACAAAAAGACGGACCAGTTACAGTATTATTATCCCAGTGCCAACAACCATGTGTTTGACCAGCCGGTCACCATCATTAACCGGGGGTCACTAGAGACGATGCTGGAGATACTGGACACCGTGGAACCCTTGAGATGGGCGCATCGTCAACGCCCCAACATTCAATGGGTGGTAGAGAGGGTAACCAATGTCACGTTTTTCCTGACCAAGCTGACCGATCACCCCCATCGGTTGAATGCGTCACCCGTGCACTGATGAATATCATGCCGTACACACACTCTATGTCTACATGGTGCTCGCTGACTTGAGCTCAGTAAACCCTTGTACCTAATGTGACAATGTGCTAAATAATAAAACATGGTGTTTGATATTTCAATTTGTTTTGCTGTGAACATACTAAACATACCCAGGGCGGCTCCCCCAGCCTGGGTATGATGTAACATTGGGGTAATAAACTATATAAACATTGCTGAACTTGTTGTTATTCACAACCGCTATCCGATTGTATAATACTCCGCGCGCGTCACACACTTGCGCAGACCCACCAAACCACGTCCGAAGGTGAACGCCATTGTGGGGGAAAACCCCAGTACATCAACAGACACAGACAAGTCTAGACATGTCCAAAGGTCACGCCCCATTCACCCCAACCGGAAGTGACGTCACAACCCACGAGACCTGCGCAGCAGAATGGAAACAACACCCTAGTCTAGCCCCCTCACCTAGGCTTCACATGGATACCTCACTCGACCCCATTGGCCCATTCGTGGCTCCCCTAGCTCCAACACGTCTAGCGGGACCCATACAGGGTCCAGTTTTTGACACTGGGTGACCACATCCCGACGAAATGGCCAGTTTTCGACACCGGATGTGCCGCCATCTTGAACATACGTGCCGCCATCTTGGATATGTCCCATAATGCACCGGGTCAAAATACTCGCTTCTGATTGGACGAGAGCTCCGTGGCGGATTTGAAATACTCGCTTCTGATTGGACGAGAGCTCCGCATTGCATCTGCCCATGCGCAGAATGATATTCCTACCGCACACCCAACCCATCAGATGCCCCTTCACCTAGGCTTCACTTGGATACCTCACTCGACCCCATTGCACCATTAGGGACTCCCTTAGATCCCGAAACGGCTATTTCCATACCCTTGGGCCACCGCGCATGCGCAGAATGACGCTAGTTCAAACCCACTAGTCCAGTCAGATGCCCCTTCACCTAGGCTTCACTTTGATACCTCACTCGACCCCATCGGACCAGTAGTAACTCCCCTAGCTCCCAACACGGCTATTTTCATACCCTTGGGCCACCGCGCATGCGCAGAATGACGCTAGTTCAACCCCACACCCAGCCCATCAGATGCCCCCTCACATAGGCTTCACATTGATACATCACTCGACCCCACTGGACCAGTAGTAACTCCCCTAGCTCCAAAACGGCTATTTCCATATCCTTGGGCCACACGAGTTGTCTCCCTTGCGTCAGTGTGTGCAGATGGCGCTAGGATCGACGCCGTGATGTGGAAAGGGCGTCCCCACACCATCCTGGAGCCGCCATTTTGTTTGTTGATTTTCTGCGGAGATACACGGGACAATAAACGCTCGACCCTAGGGTGGTACAGATGCTAGACTGATCCTATTAACATGGTACAACACCTATAGATTATGTTTATTATTATTATATGGCTTAGAGGTTTTTTTGAGGGTAATGTGAGGGTTTTTTCTCCCCGTGACCTCCCCACCGCCTCGTTTGCTCCCTTGCGCCGCCATTTTGGTCCCACCACCACCACACACAAGGCCGCCATTTTGGTCCCACCACCACCACCCACAAGGCCGCCATTTTGGTCCCACCACCACCACCCACAAGCCGCCATTTTGGTCCCACCACCACCACCACCCACAAGGCCGCCATTTTGGTCCCACCACCACCACCCACAAGGCCGCCATTTTGGTCCCACCACCACCACCCACAAGGCCGCCATTTTGGTCCCACCACCACCTCCCACACTTGCACTCAGTGACCCCTGTGACGTCATATGCAAATTTCTGAGGTCAAATTTTACTCGCTTCTCATTGGCTGTGTGACCTCCACGTGACCTCCACAAAATATGCAAATTTCTGAGGTCAATGAGACTCAATTTCACGGGACCCTACTACTGATGTGATCGTGAATCAAAGCATTGTTAAACTTTATCCAACCATGGTTGCGATGTCTCCGTTGGTGGGATTTAAATAGCTGGATAATATTGGACATATTTGAATGGCTATTTGTAGCATTGCTGAACTCTTGACAGTATCATTTTTATTTATTTTCTCTTTTATTATTTATTTCACTTTGACAAACTTCAGGAAGGCCACACAGGTGAAGAACACCTATAAACGTGGCTCCCACTAACAATATATACAAACAGTATAAAACAACTATAAATATACAAAAGTCATTGGCACATGCATTGTGAGATATATATTAAATTCTCGGGACAAAATGTTTACGCTCAGAAAAAGGATAGCATATAATGTAAGTAGGATGAATATTAAAAAATAAAAGAGAAAGTGAAAATTTAACTAAACGGCATCGTGTCCAGTGGCAGTGGGAGACCCATGAACATGTATCATCCGACAAGAATTTATGTTTAAGGATAGTCAGGATCTTTGAGATTTTCGAAAATTTTTGTCAAGTCTAAATTTCCAATTATGATTACCAAATTTTATGACGCCTTGATACCAGGAGACATGAAATGACAAAAAAAATGTATTTCTGCTTTTCTGGAGAATTTTTTTTTCAATACCTTTGTAAATCAAAAATGAAATGATATGACAAAGAATTTGGCGAAGCGACTTTCAGATAATAAATACTATAACGGGCCAGGAAAAGGATAAATAAAATGACTCAAATAAGTTTTGAAGAACTTACGAACAAAATTATCCATTTCGATGGAAGCACGTGGCCGAAAATTCATTTTCGACTCTGCACGTGTAAACAAATCACCGCTGAAATCGCGTCATTTTACCTTAGACTTCACAACGAAATAAAGATAATTCAATAGAAAATAAACTATAGCAGATATCAAATTCAAATTTTCCGCAAATATACAGTCAGGCAAAGAAATCGAATTAGCGCTTCGATTTCACACATTTCAAAATGTGACAGAGCGTGTTTCTTTTTCAAACAAGGTCAGCCATGACATGTCAATAATATTCCTACGCCCAAATAGGCATGTCGATAATATCGTCCATAACATGTATAAACATCAAAGAAGCATCATAATTCAGTGAAATATGGTGATATTTAGCATACAAAAAAATTAATTCAACTGTTTCATTGCAGAAAAGCATTTTTATGAACCTCTCTGGAGATCTACTTTTTCGAGCCGCCTTACTTCAACACCCAGTGGCAAGCTTCTCGGGAAATCGCGCGAGATTTGATAATTTAGTAAACCTGAGGGAAAACAGACCATTCGTCTAATAACATCAAATTAAGACAACAAAGATGGTAGTATCATAGTATAGTGAATTTCCTCACGAGCTCCATTCACTCATGTAATCTAGCCCCGCCCTCCCAGACAATGACGCTGAATGTAAGAAAACATTCGTTTAAGGATGTCCGCTGGTGGTAAATCAAAGTAATTAACTTTTTGAATAATGTTTGTTGCTGCATTCATGATTGTGTAATATGGAGAAAAACAAAGAAAAAAATATAGGTTGGTGTGCATTTTTTAGCTGTAGGCAACGTTAAGTGGACTGACCCATGCTCAATTTGATAACCCAGAAAGCATAGGGAATAGCCCTAGTTTTGAAGCATATTCATGAAAAATTCATATAAATAGTATTTACCTTTTTCTTATATTTTAACTGATTGCATATAATCACAATGTCTATCAAAATTTAGCAAATTGGATGGATGTTGGTGTGCAAAATTCTCGGCTAGAACGCTTTTTAAGGAAATGCCCATCTCTTAACCTAGGGAAGGGAGATAACCCAATAGGAAAACGGGCAAAATGGCTGCCAAAGTCCAAAACCACCAGCGGACATCCTTAATCTCCTAATATGGTCACAGGAAAGTCTACAAAATAAGAGTAATCAACCAAGGAAGGTTCTGAGATATGATAAATTCGTTATACGTCGCCCATGCGGGGTAATACGGGATTATATCATCCAGTATAACCCGGGAGTAGTATACAAAGCCCACCTGGTCGCGCATTGACCTTTGACATCTGAGTGCACTCTATCCTATGACCGGAAGTAACCTTTGACCACTGCTTCCGGTGACGTGACCGGAAGTTGCAGCGCAGTAATCAACGGTCACTTCCGGTCCTGTGACCGGAAGTGATGCATCATGAGATAGAGTGCACTCAGAGCACATAGGTCAATACGCGCCCAGATACTCTTTACTCAACAGAGTTACCTGCACTTAAATACGACCCTAGATCAACTTTATGTCGGCAATCTCCGGGAATATCCGGTCATCTTCGGCAATGTCCGGGAATATAATGTCTGGTCATCTCCGGCAATCTCGGTCCTCTCCGGGAGAATATATAACCCTACCCTTCCGAAGCATCATTGGAATGTACAGGGTCCCCGACAATATAGCCATTTATTTGCCCATGTTAACTGGCAAGTGGGGAACCCTCAGTTTCTCCATACAGTGGCAGAAGGTAAAGGGTCCAAGTGGGAATTGAACCCGGGTCGCTTTATCTACAGGCAGATACGTTATCCATTACACCACGAGTCATATGCTACAAACCAAGATTGTAAATAACCTATATATATCTACCAGAGGGCCGATCACTATTCGGTCCATACTGGCGCACTGGACAATGTTGAACCTAATGGACCCACACATGCTCATTGCAGTATGAGTTGTGGGATCTTGTTTTTCACGTCTCACCACGTAGAACACAATGGATGGGGTCTCGAAGCGATTGGTTGAAATTTTTTGAAAAAGTCATTGTACGCATGCTTAGTGGGTAAATAGCGTTGGGTGGACGTTTTGGCGGCGAGAGGGACCCCTAGAGGTCCGATGGGGTAGAGTGAGGTATCATCGCGAAGCATACTTGGAGGAGCATCCGACGGAATGGGTGTGACGTCGAACTGACGTCATTCTGCGCATGCCCAGTAGACAAAGTGTATGGAAATAGACGTTTCAGGGCCGAGAGGACCCCTAGTGGTCCGATTGGGCCGAGGGAGGTATCAATGTGAAGCATACGTGGGGAAGCATCCGACAGGATGGCTTTGACGTGGAACTGGCGTCATTCTGCGCATGCGCAGTAGACAAAGGGTATGGAAATAGACGTTTTGGGGCCGAGAGGGGCCACTATTGGTCCGATGGAGTCGAGTGAGGTATCAATGTAAAGCATACATGAAGCAGCATCCAACGAGATTGGTGAAACGTGAAACTGACGTCATTCTGTGCATGCGCGGTAGACAAAGTGTATGGAAATAGACGTTTTTGGGCCGAGAGAGGCCACTATTGGTCAGATGGAGTCGAGTGAGGTATCAATGTAAACCATACATAAAGCAGCATCCGACGAGATGGGTGAAACGTGAAACTGACGTCATTCTGCGCATGCAAGTGTATGGAAATATACATTTTGGGGTCGATCTGGGCCACTATTGGTCCGATTGGGCCGTGGGAGGTATCAATGTGAAGCACTCGTGAGGGAGCATCCGATGGGATGGCTGGGATGTGGAATTGACGTCATTCTGCGCATGCGCAGTAGACAAAGTGTATAGAAATAGACGTTTTGGGGTCTAGGTGAGTCAATATTGATCCCATTGGGCCGAGTGAGGTATCAATGTGAAGCATACGTGAGGGTCCATCCAACGGGATGGGTGTCTCGTCCGTTTTTATCATTCTGCGCGTGCGCAGTCTGGCCGTAGTATAGAATGCAACAATTTTGGGGCCCCGAGCTCTGAGCTCCCGCCTGCCTCACCCCCCGAGCTCGGAGCTCCAAACGCCCAACTGCCCCATCCCCGAGCTCCGAGCTCCCGACTGCCCCATCCCTGAGGTCCGAGCTCCAAACACCCAACTGTCCCATCCCCGAGCTCCGCGCTCCCGACTACCCCATCCCCGAACTCCGAGCTCCAAACGCCCAACTGTCCCATCCCCGAGCTCCGAGCTCTTGCATATAAACACGACATGCATCTGTGAAAGCTTCATTATACCCCTGGTGTCCGTGGAGACGAAAGCCATGGTTAACGCATGTCATTTGTGTTCGAAGTCATTTTCCACGCCATTTAATCTACGTAGATATTTGCTTTCCATACATAATAATCGTATAAAGAGAAGCCATCTCACGGAATTGAGTCCCGATAACGCGCAAATTCAAAGTACGCGCGAAGAACGACCAACACCTACGTCACACACGAGAGTATTAGAGCATCCCTATACGATGACGGTGAGCGGCCCTACGGCATGTGGAAAGACGTCCTGGGTGATGAAGTTCTTAGAAGAAGGTGTGGCAAACCCAGGTGTATGCATGGTGTATGCTTGTAATTATAGCCAATGGCAGCCCTCGTACGAAACTACGCGATTACAGAATGTGGGTTTCGTCCCAGGAATTCCTCACGATATCGATCAAGCGTATTACTTCGACCCCGAGCAGACCAACGTGATAGTGCTAGATGACCTGATGAGTGCGGCCAAGGACAATTCGAAAATCGCGGACCTATTCACCAAAGGGTCCCGTCCAGAGATATTGCCTTGAACTGCCAATAGTTTTTGTTGTTCTCCAATACCATCGACAGAGCACAAATCCGTGTGTTTGGTAGTCGACCATTTCATGCAGGCGTTTCAAGGGGCGACAAGTCGCCCGTACGGCTATCTGTTCTTAGATTTAAAAGCCCATACCCCCGAAGATCGCCGACTGATGACCCACCTGTTACCTGGCGAGGGATCAGCTCAACGTCATACCCCTACACCATCCACCGAGTCCATACCAGGCAGCACCCGTCCAGCAGCAGCAACCCCCCCCCCCCAACAGCTGGTCCTCTTCATACCATCAGTCCCGGAATATCACCCAACCGTGAAGGATCAACCCAAACCCGTACAAGGGAATGAACGTAATGTGAACTCGAGGCTAGGGGGGCCCTCGGAGGCCGAGTGGTCTAAGGCGCTTCGCTGGTGACCGCTAGCCTCACACTGCTGAACCGGCACGGGTTCGAGCCCAGTTGGTCCATGTGTGAAAGTTTGTCAGTTACTTGCCGAAGGGCGGTGGTTCTCTCCAGGTACTCCGACTTCCTCCACCAACCAAACTGACTGTCACCATATGAGTGAAACAAACTTGAGTGTGACATTAAGCCAAATTCCCTCCCTCTCTCGAGGCTATGGAAGGATTTGTTCAAAGAAAGTATGGACTCCGAGATGGGTGAGACGTTGAGGGTCACAGACAACAAGTTTCAACACAAAGGGTATTCGAAAGAGCAAGCCGCAATGTTAGCCCATAATAGATTGGTACCGAGACTACGACGGGCTTTACCTCAGCAGTATGTCAACCTCGTGACCCATATAAAATTGTTGGACAAGGACCCGGTTCATATGGAAATCGAAAGAACAGCGTCGATGTTGAAAACCTCGGGCATGAGTTAGAAAACGGCATATGCCATAGCAATAGCACAAAAGAAACAGATTGACTTTTGACCTCTGAGTGCACTCTATCCCATGATGCATCACTTCCGGTCACGTGACCGGAAGTGACCTTTGGACCCTGCGCTGCAACCTCCGGTCATGTAACCGGAAGCAGGGCTCATGGGTCACTTCCGGTCACGTGACCGGAAGTGATGCATCATGGGATAAATAGTGCACTCAGAGGTCAAAGGTCAATGCGCGCCCAGATGCGTTATATATATTAGTCCCGGGATTATATCATCCAGTATTACCCGGGATCATCCACTATTACCCGGGATTATATCATCCAGTATTACCCGGGATTATATCATCCAGTATTACCCCACAATGGCGACATATAATTGATAATATGTCTCAATCTAATTTTGGTACCAATTTGTTATCGTCTAACGTATATGCTTATAACACAAGAAAACACAATGTGGGAGCGGTCAGCTTCACCCCCTGAGTCTCGGTACAAATAGTTTTGTCATTGCTCTGAGCAAGACATTTATAATGACGTATAAATTATATCTCTACATCACACTGTTATAGAGTTATGAGACAACACATTTTAGGACGACGGATCTCCGCTGAATGTAGGATTGGATGCTTGTTCTTGGCGTGATAAATTCAGCCTTTGAATACATATATACTAACAGGTTCTGCACTGTGGTCTATCGTGGATATCGATAATATACTTATAAAAGAGGAAAACACTATATGGGAGTGGCCATCCCTCATCCGCTGGATCCGGTCTAAAGTAGATCTGGCATTCCCTGATCAGTACCTTTCGAATTGTGTGTGTATTGTATCTCTGCACCGCGTGGTAATCAACTTATAAAAGCACAGACAGACAGAGAGACAGACAGATATGCATTACGTAAAAGCTTTACCATACTTTACTGCTTGAAGGATACGCAACAATAATAATGTATATATTTTATGAAGGCGTGTGTCCTCATGAATTCACACAAATGTTGCTAATACTGCGTAGAAACTATTCAAACTTAAAAAATAATGAAAAGAAAACAATAGCGTCCATTTTTCAATTGAAATGTCATGAAAAATGTTTGACATATTTCAAACGTTATGGTATACTTTGATCAAAGACAGCTAAACTAGTAAACAGCGTCTCAGTTTTTTAAATGCCTGATTAAATTTTTATAGCATTTTGATTTAAATGAATTTGACAAACATCAATTATCTTACAACTTTCTACATTAAAAGCTGAATAATTCAAAACAAGCCCAATCTATAAAAACTGAGACGCCATGGATTAGATCGCAACGTACATACCAGACAGGCCAGATTTTTCGAGCGTAGCCTGAATACTTTTTCAAAAATACTAGGTGAACACTTGAATTTTGACCTAAAAAAAAAACGAATTGCTAGAAATCGCGCAAAAAAACGTCCGGTCCGCCCGTGCGTTCGTCCGTTCCATTTGAGGGAATAATTTTTACATTTCTCTTGAATTCTGTTACAAAATACATTGTGCAACCTGCCATAGAGAACTTACTTATTCCAGATATTGTTTTCTGCAAAACAAAAACAATCATTATAATGGTCATTTGCGTACACTTCGCCATCCATAAGATGGCTTGCAAATCGTGTGTCTCCATTATCCCGGAGCAATATCTGGTACTTTACCGGATTCTGTTCGGCCTTCATCCGGCGGACAACAGACTCGAGAAATCTGATAAATTACAGGTTTTCTATACGATTTCGGAAACAGATATTGCCTGGGCTTACAAAATATATAGGTATGAATAACTTTCGTATCATCCAAGAGGTCAATCTGATTAAAGCTCAGACTTAATAAACCGCTCCTCTATCGGACATGTCGCTGATTAAGATCTGGGACAGTTCCTATAACAAATCCGTCAGATGAACTCCGAATTAAATAGTTTCCGGGTCAAATAGTCGCCCAATGAGACGCCTCGTAGTATAGCGTGACGGCTAATCTCCTAATCTCCGAATGTTGTTGTGATGCAGTTATGAACTGATTTTATGAAACAAAATAACCGTACCTATATATCCAGCAGTGCAAGAAATATCCCTTGATCTTTTCACCTGGTCTGTCATTAAATAAAGAGAGCAACGGGGAGTAAAGAGAGCAACGGGGAGCAAATAATAATCTTCGGTGATCGTTCATGAACTGGAGTCGACAGCAAGAACTTCGTCAGCCGCCTCCATCGGGGTTAGATTTTTCTGCGTCTCGTCCGTACACTCGGCAACATAAAGATTTCCCGTAGCCGGTAGGAAGAACGGCTATACAGTGTCTTTATACGTAGCATGCAAGAAAACATATGCAGTTGCTCCTGCTTTAATGCGGGCACGCATGGCACACCATAACTTTCGATCTCGCCCTTGAACTTGGCCGCCACTGAATATAGGGCGCTTTCCATTTCGCGTAGTCGGCGCGGCTGCTGGCAATGCCTTGATTGTGCACGTTCCATTTACTGTGCCCGAGATGCTGGCCTTGCCTCCAAATGGAAAGCGCCAATACAGGCTCTTCGCCTGTTGAGGCTGGACTGTGATTGGTCGCCAGTCTGACATGCGCAACAGATTTAAGATAGGAACTGTCCCAGATCTTAATCAGCGACATGTCCGATAGAGGAGCGGTTTATTAAGTCCGAGTTTTAATCAGATTGCCAAGAGGTGTGGTGGATCTGAAATTTTGAACAAGTAGTTCATCACATGACTCGAAAATGGCGAGTTACGTTGGGGTTACGTCGGTAGACTTGAGCTGATTGGCTGACGAAGTCACGTGGTATTGATTGGTAACGCGCGAACGGTCAAGCAATTACCAGCGGGGTACCAGACCACCCAATGATGTACTAAATTTTCAAGCCTATAATTAAACCCCATATTATTGGAATTTTGATTTCATTTTATTTTCACGGAATACTAGATCCAATACTGAATATTCAAATGAAGAAAAAACAACAAAAAAAGAATAAAAAAATTTGATCCACAGGGGGGTTACGTATATGCTGACGACAAATTTATTCTTTCTCTCTCAAAAATCATTTCATATGCTGCAAAAGTAACACAGTTTCTCACAGACTTTTTTACTCATTTATCTCTCTATACTGCAAAAACAGATTTACATTTTGCAAACGCTTTAGCAGTTGCTTGTGTTTATGATATGATATTGAGCCAAAGTCTCCATCCGGTATTGTAAATCCGGGTGAAAAAGTCAACACAGCTTAACAAATTTATCGCCATGAGCACTCTGTCAGGTTTTATAAACAAGATATACTCATTACTTGACTGACATAAAATCCCAGAAAAAAAAACACTTCACTTTTTCCCGGTACACTCATACTAACCGCTTGTATCACTGACGTCCCTAGTAGTATACATAGAGTAAAACGAGTCTTTTGCGTCTCACTGCGCATGCGCGAAGTGAATTTTTGGGTTGCCATAGGGGGGGTTCGCATACGTGAGTTAATTTTTTTTTAATGTGAGTGGGTGGGTTTAAAATGGCGGACGTTTGACGTCCGCCATTTTGAACCCACCCACTCACTCGGTTGCACTGATTGACCTGGGATGTGAGTGGGTGGGTTTAAAATGGCGGACTTTCTTTGTCCGCCATTTTGAACCCACCCACTCACGGGGGTGATTGAGTGCTATGTGAGTGGGTGGGTTTAAAATGACGGCCGTTTGACGTCCGCCATTTTGAACCCACCCACTCACTCGGTTGCACTGATTGACCTGGGATGTGAGTGGGTGGGTTTAAAATGGCGGACTTTCTGGATTGTGACCTGGGACTATGGGATGCATGTACTGACTTGGTTCTGGGTATTTGTCATCACGGGGAGGTCACGTGATCAGTTCAAGGTCATATCCATTTTTTATCGATATGTCAACCCCACACCCAGTCCATTAGATGCTCCTTCACCTAAGCTTCACTTTGATACCTCACTCGACCTGTGGTGTGAGTGAGTGCAAGAATGTATTCATCCGCGGTGATGCAGTCATGTCTGGCGGTGATTCGGTCTCGGGAAAAAGCTTCCTTGCCCAATGCCTACGGACTTTACCGAAGATACACGGACTTTAACGAAAAGACACGGACGTACACGAAAAGACGCGAAGGTGAACGCCATTGTGGGAAACCTCCCACAGACAGGTCAGTACATGCATTTCTATGTTGTTCACGCATAATAAAAGGATTGATCTGTAATCTGTGTTGTTGTTGTTGCTCCCTTTTTTGGACTAACCCATCAGAATAGTACGTATCACGGACTATACCCGTAGAGCTACATCTGGTCTATAAAACATGTCCCTCTGGATCCCACACCTACATTTCTACAGAGCCATGGCGGAGATCAAGCCCCATGCGACTCGCATTTTACAGTATGCCACCGTGGTGAATTCATTCACGGGTTACCGAGCAGTGGTCCGGTCCATGTTTGCAGATGGCGACGACAACGAGGGACGACGCCAGATCCTGAACGAGTTCACAGAAGCGGTCCTCCACAGAGTGCACTCGATGGACAGGCGTGCCATCACTCACCACTACTGGACTATGACAGCCATCCTTGATGCTCGCGCTATGGACCAGGAGCGCTCACGCCGGAACCAGCGCCGGCTGGTTGGCCTCATACTAGTCTGTGCTCTATTCACCCTGGCGCTGTGGTATTGACACTATAAATACGAGGGATGAGACAGAGTGTGTGTCATTCTCCCTTCGACATTTAGAGGAAGCATGTCATCACTCCAAGCCATCCTGACGCTTACACCCAATGTGAAGTTATACGTGTATGATGCTAAAGTGACCCTGGTCGAAGATTGTGGAAATATTTGCTTTGAGCACGCTGAGACTCTATCGGATAGGGTGACACTAGAGCGTGATGGCTGGACTAAGTTTCAACGGGTGTTGAGCGGAGAGTTAGACGGACACCTGATCCACCTGGACAAGGCCAACTACGTATACCATACTGCGCTCTACCCACGGGTGGGACGCTACCAACAGCCGGCTCGAAGTTTCCTCCTAACTCCCTCTCTGTGGTCAGCCTTGGAGAAAATAGGCCCTCTGGTGGACCAGTTATTTATACCCGACGATCGATCACCCCACCAATTGGCATGGGCTCGTGCTATCGAACACGCACTAGATGAACCTAATGAAAAAAAGCGGATGGAGAAAATACTATATGTATAGAATGCGCAGAGGCTGGAATGACAGTGTCACCTGATGAAGCCACCCACACACACATGACGGGCCAGAACGATGAAGAAGAAGAAAAAATCCGTGATGAAGCCGCGGGGCCAATGGCTGAACCCCATGAACAACTACATGAACCCGACGACGATGCCATTGATTACCCCGCTAGACTCAGTCAGCCCAATGACATGACCACCTGATCCTTTGATCTCACGGGGTTCTCCCTATAAATACGAGAGACAGTGAAATCTGGTACCATTCACGTACTGACCATGACGGAGCATATAGTACTGGCGTATTTCAGCTTGACCCCCGAGGTTTTCCTGCACGTGTATGCGGATAAGGTCGATATCATGGAGGAGGTGGTGGGAGACACGGACCCTACACAACCGTGCCCGGCTCACATTCGTCTGTCCCAGGAGGGCTGGACCAAATTCAAACGGGTGTTGTCTGGTGAACTGGACGGCGACCTCATCCACTTGTGTCACGATGTGTACATCCGACGCGGCCCTTTCTTTGCTCAATTGGCTCGGCTAGATGGAGGTACAGTGCATTTTACCCTTCACCCTGATCTATGGTCTGCATTGGAAGATGCCGTGGTGGATGTGGATGAAGTGCTTATCAAGCGGTCATCAGACGAGTTGGACTGGTCATTGACCATGGCCACTGTGGAAGTCCACGAAGAAAATCAGAAAGAAACTCGGCCCAAGATATACCCGTTATAAATAAACGATAGAGCCAGGGTCCATCATCATTTTGTCACCATGAAGCGCTGGGAGAAGGTGTTGGATAACTTATACTACAGTCCCGACAGTCCGGCAGCCTATAGTGCATTGTCGGCTCTCTATCGAGCGGCCAAACCCCAGGGGATACAACGTGCCCAAGTCCGAGATTGGTTAAGAAGACAAGACACCTATACCTTACATCGATCTGTCCGTCGCCATTTTCTACGGAACCGGGTCATCGTGGGAGGAATAGATGCCCAGTGGCAAGCGGATTTGGTGGATATGAGCGCCTTTGCCAAACACAACGATGAGAATCGGTATATCTTGACGTGCATCGATATCCTATCCAAGTATGCGTGGGTGGTACCCATCCGGACGAAAACGGGGGCAAATCTCATAGCGGCGTTCAAAGACATCTTCAAGACCGGGCGCAAACCTTTGTATTTGCAAACCGACGAAGGCACGGAATTCCTCAACAGACCGTTCCAAGCCTTTCTCAAGAAACAGAAGGTGTTTTTCTTCCATACGTACAACGAGACCAAGGCTTCCGTGGTGGAGAGGTTCAACAGGACATTCAAAGGCCGCATGTATAAATATTTCACCTATAAGAATACAAGGCGGTACATCGATGTTCTCCCGAAACTGGTGAGGGGTTACAATCGAGCCTATCATCGAAGTATAGAGAGAGCCCCCATTACCGTGACCCAACGCAATGAAGCCCAAGTCCGGCGTGTCTTGTACTCCAGGCCATCGCAGCGAACGACGAAGGCGGTGTACAAGGTCGGGGACCCTGTACGGATCAGTAAAGTCAAGGGCAAGTTCGAGAAAAGTTACTTGCCCAACTGGAGCGATGAGCACTTCCTGATTAAACGGCGCCTACCCCGACAGCGGCGAGTCTATGAACTGGAAGATCTCCAAGGGGAAACGTTGCTGGGGACGTTTTACGACACGGAATTACAGCCTGTTGTAAAAACACAGCAAGATTACTACACGGTGGAGCAGATTTTGAAAACGGAACGTCGACGTGGTAAACTGTTTCATTTCGTAAAATGGCAAGGCTGGCCCAGTTCCTTCAATTCCTGGGTCGCGGCCAACCAGGTGAAACGACTATAAAACCAGACACCACTGCCGTCCTCCTTCATTCCACATCCGACCACAGTGCTATGGACCAACAGCAGCTGCCTCTGAAGACAGCGTCTCGCAAAACGCGCAAAGCGCAAGTGGTCTTTGGGGTGCTATTGCTAACCCTGCTGAGTGTGTTGTACGGAGGTGTGTTTTACGACGTAGCCTATGTCAGCACGTTACTTAACCAACTGAGAACACCAGGCACCAGCGAAACGGGTCTACAGAGAGCACCAGTCGTATCGAGCCCAGTCACCACCACCACCACCACACCCCGCGTACAAGCCACGTCGAGCTCTACACCTACACCAAGTACACCTACTACGTCTCAAGACCCACCGGATTTCATCCCTCACAGTGAACCGACCACCCACGTTGTACCCACTCCCAGCACCATCTCTGAACGTGAACAGACAACGACGACCGACGTTGTACCCACCACCACTCCAGTTCACTCGTACGAAATTTACAAGAGCGTGTTACCACGACAACGGATACACCTCAAACCATGGACCCTCGGTGGCAGCATCCCTTCACTTGCGTCATCGCAGGACCGACGGGCTCCGGCAAAACGCACTTCGTCAGGAAGCTCCTTCAACACGCCGACAGCATGATCACTCCACCCATTGCCCGAGTCGTGTGGTGTTACGGAGAATGGCAGGAAGCGTATGCAGCAATGCCCCACATCACGTTCGTGGAAGGCCTACCCAACCTGGCCGATTTGGAACCCGACACCTTGGTGGTTCTGGATGATCTCATGGCGGAGACGGATGCACGGGTCACCCAACTCTTTACCAAAGGCAGCCATCATCGACGGCTCAGCATCATCTACATTGTGCAGAATCTGTTCAGTAAAAACAAAGAACATCGGAATATCAGCTTAAATGCCCACTACCTGGTGGTCTTCAAAAACCCGAGAGATACCACTCAACTGCTGCACCTGGCGAGACAGATGTTTCCCGGCCGCACACCGTTTGCGTTGGAAGCCTTCAAAGATGCCACAACCCCTCAGCACGGGTATATGCTCTTCGACCTCAAGCAAGCCACTCCCGACCACCTTCGACTACGGACCGGCATCTTTCCCGGAGAGACCCACCACGTGTACATGCAAAAATAATGTAAACACACCCACAGTGGCGCCTCCAGCTGGGGTCTGTGTGTTTGATGATGGGAATAATAAAAAGAATGAATACCACAGCAGGGTTGACTTTGTCTGTGAGGTGGATAAAAAGGGCAGCGTTGTGGGTTCTAGCATTAGTTGTACAGGATGTCTGCGCGAGTACGGAAGCACGCTCCCACGCTCCGTGTATTGAAGACGGCCCCACCCGAGTTAGTCCGAACCATTGTACGCGGTG